>JBBPNO010000037.1:0-92426 GCA_038090915.1 Boletus eberwhitei
CTCTCATTTATCTCACTATGGTAATTAGTCACACGCACTGCTTGGTCCGTGCGCCATCCTGTAACTTATAAAAAGTAGACACTTCAACGACTGGTACCCCAGTCGAATCCACTTTGTTCCTGGGCTAAAGTCATTGCTCTGGTCTCTGACCACCGTAGGCTGCCTCTGAACGGATAAGACCCCCCTCATCATTCATATCTTGAGCCAGTTGTCGTGTACGCTGCGAGGTAGCACCGAGCCTTGTGGATTTCTTCATTGAGGACGATAGAGATCATAACACCATGCCAGGTCTTCAGGAGTTCGAGCTTATTTGACACCTTACCATCTTTTGCTTGACTTTGAAGGGGCCATAGCATTTATTGTCGAACTTCTTTGTGGGTCAGTTGGTGTGAATGTTGGTTCCTTCCAACAGGACTTGTTGTCTGATCTGGAAGTTCTTTGACAGGGATGCACTTTTGTTATGACTCCTCTTCATTACTTCAGCGGTCTTCTCTAGCACATTCTTTGCAGCCTTGTGATGGGATTTCATCTGGCTAGTGAAATTGGCAGTGGACTCGGTCCAGACTTCCACCTGTTTGTTGGGTATGAGTATCTAAGAAGTTAGAACCTTGCACAGAACTTGCACTCCAATGATCCAATAAATTAGATTTATAATAAATAATCCATATTGAGTATACACTAAGTGAGATAAATAGAAAAATTTCCCATGGTTAAATAAATAGCAGAATAGCTATAGAATCATAAGATCCAAAAACCCAAGAAAAAAAATAAAAGTCTAGCTTCAAAACTCTTTGCTACAATAGCAAGTCAAGTTACCTACTAATCCAGAGCATATCTCTAAAGTAGATAAACTACTCCAAAGTCTAGCCAATAAGCTAGACACTCAACAACCCTCTATCTACTAAAATCATAGATATACCAGCCCATGAATGAAGTGTTACACTTCCTGTGATACATGCTGCTACCCCTGTTGTTGCTGTACATGCAAACATACAGCCAAGATCTTTAGGATGTGGTTGATATGTAAGTTCTTTTTTTTGACTTGAATGTATTTGAAATATATTTTACCTGAATTGTTCAGATCTTTCATAAGTGCTTTGATGATCTCTATTTTCCCTGTTTCTTCATATACTAAAACTAATAATATTTTCTAGTTTTCAGAAGATATGAGACCATGAAGGAGGTTTTTCAGTATGGTATATGTGATTTTTTGTTTTTTATTCAGTTTAGAATTTTCACTTTCTTGACCATCAATATAACTGGATCACTGCAAGTATTCAACTCCATGTCCTATCATCATTGTATTATCAGTGGGAAAAACATCTCCAATGTTGGCCAACTTGTTTTCATCATAGTGTCCACCTCTTACTCCCTCTACTTCTGCAAGAATGTGCAACCATCTTTCTTTGTTAAACAAATCATTCTGTGTTGCATTACAAGCCTAATAATGTATGCCACTTTCTGTTGCAGTTTCATCAAAGATGTTGAACTCATTTGCGAGATTCATTGCTGTTTCTGCATATAGCAGCTCCCTTCCTAAACACTTTGCTTTCAATGCCCCTTATTTAGTGATTAGTCTTCTATTTTCATCTTCAATTGTTCTCACTATGTCTGGAGTTTCAAAGATCTGGTGGTGATTGCCATGGCTTGAATAGTATCAATATCATTTGACAATATTTTGGATACAAAGCATGGTTGTCATTTCAAGGTAGCAACAGACCTGTCAGAACAGGAATTGTAGTGAGATGTGGTAAATTTAATGAGTTTATGCATTTCATGCTCAGGATAATTTGAAAGACAATCAAGGTTATAAACATGAAGTAGATGCTAACAATTCATGCAAATATACTGCACTCTCAACATGATCTATCACATCTTCTATAGCATCTGACTTGTTATCATCATCAGACAGTTCACATTGATAATCATAACATTTACAACTTTTCTGGACTTTACTGACAAAATCCCAGACTAACATACTGTCTAACAAGTGGCCATGACAAATATAATTGCTGATAACTCCACCCTTCATAGTCAAAACCCTTTTAGCATCAACATTGACCATCACTTCATCTTCTGTGAGCATTTGAATATTATTTAACTTATCCTCTGCATTGTGTTGCTCTTCATTTGATTGTACAACATGCTCTTCACTAACATTATTTTCATCATATTTTTCACAATCAATATTGTTTGTCTCTTGGTTTAACTGGGGCTCACAAGATGTGAATGCAGTTTTTACACACAGATAACATTCAGAACTTGGCAGGAGGTTATCAACATACTTTTTGAGCACTTTCCAATAGAGAGGCATGTATTGATGACTAGTATAATGGTCTCCATAATCCATTAAATAAGCTGCAACTTGTTGGCCTGATAACTCTTGATGAGAGAGCACACTACAGTATATGCACATTGTTGAAGCAAGTGTTTCACATGCAATGCAATGTCATCCACTTCCTCATGAGAGTCTGTAAGCTTACTAATGGCTGAATGCAAAGCAGGATAGGCAACATGTGGCTTGAGTTGACTTTTGGTAATGTAGTCCATTATATAATACATAATGGCCTTTACAGCTGCACTAGATGCAAGGAATCTAATATCCATATTACATCAAACTGCTCTCAGAAGAGTGTCATTGAAATTATTTACTAATCTGTTTTGACACCACAATAAGACTACATCCATTTCATTATCAAACAAAGTGTCCACACAAACATTTCACTTGTCCAATCCAAATCAATATTCGTGTGATTGTAATAGACCATTTCAATATTTATAGTGTTATGAAACAAAACGTCCTCAATGTCAAGTCTCCACAAGGCTGGCTCAATGGGTAGTAGAGGTGTTGGGTCTCATCCATTTAACCACAGCCTACAATGACCAGAGGCCAAGGCAATGACTATAGTGGGGAAACAAAGTGGATTTGACTGGAGTCCAGTTGTTCAAAGTGTCTACCTTTTATATGTTACATGAGTAAGCACGGACCAAGCTGTGTGTGTGACTATTTACTATAAGTGGATATATATAAGAAGCTTTTGTGAGAATGAATGAACGGAAATGAATGTGGGAATAGATAAGGTGTGAAAGGAACAGAGATTAATAACATGAGCCATGTCACGTGATTAGGTTCTAGACTTTGTCACATGATTTGATTATGTAAATGTTCTTACAATCATGTGGTGTGGTCATGTGATTTTTAAGTTCAAAAGTAAAGCATGAAAAGTTTTGAAAATGTTCATATTATAACACTATCCCCTTTTTAAGACTTGAATTCCAGGTGAGTCGTTGTTTGGTCAGTGGTAGTGTAATTTTCAAAAGAGGAGAAAAGGGATTGGAATGCGGATGTTGTAAGTCCTCGTAGTTTTCTAGGTGCTGAGGGATTCTTTTTATGAAAATCTGTGACTGCTTCTGGAGTGGTATTGATAATGTCTGCAGATTTCCAAGTACGATCTGTTTCATTATAACCAGCCCAGTGTACTAGGTACTCGAGTTTCCGATTCTTCATCCTGGAAGCTGCAATGTATTCAATCTCAAATTGTTCTTCGCCTTCCTGATCTATCTCTATTGTGTTTGGACAAACCACAGGTTGTCCAGGAAGTGTTTCTCTATAGGGTTTGATGTGAGATATATTAACCGTGGGATGTATTCATACGGTTTTAGAAAGGTTTAGAGTTATGGCGTTAGGAAGAATGTGGGTAATGCGATAGGATCCAATTCATTTTTGGATAAGTTTTTTCGCTGTATATGGGAGATTGAGTTTGTCGGTAGACAGCCAGACTTGCTGACCAACAATATATAGGTATGCATCTGACTGCTTCTTTTCTGATGATTTGATCATCTTTTCTCTTGTCTCTTTCAATGTCTCTTCTATTTCCTTGTGGGCTCTGCTCGTTTCTCCTGCAAAACCAGATAATTTCCCTTTGAAACCCATGTGAGGAGCGTAGTTTCGAGTGATGTTAAAGGGAATTTCTCTGGTTGCTATAGTGATGGTATTATTATGGGAGAATTGAGCCATTTTGAGCCATTCAGACCATTCATTTTGTCTTTTTCCACAGTATGTGCAGAGATATTGTTCTAGATCTCTATTTACATGCTCTGTTTGGCCATCTGTTTGTGGATGATAGGCCATGGAAATCTTTTACGTAATACCCAGTAGCTTACAAAGCTCTTTGGTAAATGCTGAAACTAATTGGGGTCCTCTATTGGAAATTATAGTAGACAGTAGTCCATGAATGCACCAAACATTGTCTCTAAATATTTTTGCTAAGTCCAAGAAGGAACATGTATTGTAGGTAGGAATAAAACGACTTCTTTGGAAAATCGATCTACGATTACGCAGATAGCCATGAAAGAATGTGATTCGGGTAAACCCATTATGAAATCAATAGAGAGATCTTTTCATGAATGCTTTGCAGCGGGAAGTGGCATAATTTTACCTGCTGGTGCTTATTGCTTACCCTTCATGAGGGTGTACACTTGGCAGCTATCTATGTATGTTTTAATGTCTTTTGTAACTCTGGGCCATGAAAAGTAACGAGCGAGAGTGTGAATAGTTTTAGAGTGACCCCCATGTCCTGCTATGGGCGAGCCATGGCATAAAGTTATGAGACATGTGTGTAAAGTGTCTGGTACAAAAACTTTGTTTTTTGGATTTTTGAAAATGTTCATAGTATAATCAAAAGAGAAATCGTCAATGACGTCTTTGTTCATTAAAATAGAAAGTGATTCTAATTCCATCATGAAGTCTAAAGATAGGGCGACGGAATTAATAAAAACTGAAGGTGGAAGAACTGTAATGTTCGTGTTATGATCTGGGACTGTGTCTCCGTGATCCAGTCAGCGAGAGAGTGCATCTGCACAACCGTTTGTAGAACCTGGTTTATAAACAAAGATATAATTAAATTCTTGAAGGAGTGCATGCCAGCGTGCTTGTCGACCGCTAAGTGTTTGCAGTTTCTTCCAATATTCTAGATTTTTATGGTCAGTCCAGATTTCAAACCTTTCGTGACCAATTAAATAGTGTCACCATTCTTCAAGTGCTCGAATGACTGCTAATAGTTCTTTGTCATAAATAGAGTAGTTGCGCTCAGCGCTATCAAAAGAATGAGAAATGAAAGCCACAGATCTCCAGTTACCATCATCACATAAGGTTGAGAGCACAGCTCCCATTGCTATGTCTGAGGCATCCATTTCTACGCATACTTCTTGTTCTCGATTTGGGTACGCGAGTAATGGTGCCATTGTAAATTTTCTTTTAAGCATGTCAAACGCTATTTGTTGATCGGATCCCCACGTGAACGGAACGTCTTTCTTGGTAAGGTTGTTCAGGGGGCGTGCGATATTAGCGAAACCTTTGATGAATCGCCTATAATAATTACAGAGACT
Organism: Boletus eberwhitei; assembly: GCA_038090915.1. NCBI lineage: Eukaryota > Fungi > Basidiomycota > Agaricomycetes > Boletales > Boletaceae > Boletus > Boletus eberwhitei. Next base: position 5,389 of record JBBPNO010000037.1, read on the forward strand.
GAGGAAGCCTTGGAGTTGTTTGAGGTGTGTTGGTACTGGCCAATCCATAATGCCTGCTACCTTTCCTTTTTGCATCTCGATCCCCTTTTTAGATACTACTATACCTAAAAAGTCCACTTTGTTCTTTGAGAAGAAACACTTTTCAGGTTTTACGTAAATGTCATTATCGCATAAGCAACGTAGGACCTCTTTTACTATCTCTTCGTGTTCTTTGTCCATTTTACCTGATGTAAATATCATATAATCGTTGATGTAAATAATTACTACAGCATACATGTCATTAAAGATATCATTCATCATTTGTTGGAATGTGGGAGGAGAGTTAGTCATTCTGAAATATATTATGGTGGGTTCGTATGCCCCAATAGGTGTGACGAAGGCACCTTTCCATTCATCTCCTTCCTTTATTCACACATTATCATAACCCCAACGTAAGTCGAGGGTTGTGAATCGATCGGCATTTTTCAGCCTATCAATCAACTGTGGAATCAGGGGTAGAGGATAGGAATTCTTGAAGGTACCCTCGTTTAAATATCAGTAGTCTATTACCATACATTTTTTGCCATCCTTTTTTGGAATAAAGAATACAGGTGACGTCTGTGGAGATTTAGATGGTTTTATATACCCTTTTTTAAGTTCCTTGTCCACGAATGTGCGAACTTCTTCCATTTCGGTATCCGAGAGAGGTATGACTTGTCCTTTCTTGGGTATGAAATCTTCTTTGAGATCTATTGCGTGATCCCATGGTTTTCTCATTGGCATTCTTGTGGATTCTTGTTCGGAGAAGACATCTACAAATTCGTGGTAAGCTTCAGGTATTTTTTCTTTTAGTCCTTCTTCTATAGTACGTATGTGTGTTGTAGGTCCAAGTCCCATAATTTTACAGTACTGTGTACAATGTGGAAAGTCTATGGTTTGGTTTGTCCAATTGATGTTAGGATTATGGCGGTAAAGCCAATCATATCCTATAATCATGCAATGGATTTCCAATTTAGAAATATAAGCGTCTAAGATTTCATAATGTCCTGCTACTTCCACAATTAAGGTTACTGCATGTGGGACTTGTCCTATAGCTCCTTTAGAGCTGTCCACGTTGTGTACCGTTATCGGGTTTTGCAGTTTAAAATAAGGTATACCATGACGGTGTACATAGTCCGAATCAATAAAGGTGTAGGATGCTCCTGAGTCCAAGAGAGATTTGAACTTGTAGCAGAGCCACTGGCCATTCTGCTGGCAATGTATGATGGTCTCAAGTGAGAACTCTCCACCGAATGACAATATCGTTGCATGATGCATAGTAACCTTGAGGGGTTTATAAATAGAAGATATTTTTTGTTGTTTTATTAGGGAATTAAGCACGTTTTCATTATACTCTGATGCCACGCTCAATTGAGATGCCCTAATAGAGTTTGGACAAATACTACGTAATACAAAAGAGAAATCGGAGATAGGAAAGTCATTGTCTGTACATGTAACTAATTGTTCTTGCACCTGAACACCCTCGTTATTCACATGCTTTGTCCTTTTAAAGCCTTGGTGGCCCTATGCCTGGCCTTGGCCTCAAACTTGTCTCGGTAGAATGCTTTGGCTTCCTCCGAGATGAAAGCCCTTTATGCTACTTGCGGTACCAGTGTAGCTACTGGGGGAGATGGAAGGGGACGTTCCGAGTAATGTTGGGCAACCTGCACCTGAGGATATGCAGCATACTCGTTTTCTACCATAGGTATGTAAGTACCCAAGTTATAGTTCCATATGAACTGCTGGCGATGTTGGGAGGGGTGCATTTGGTGGTGATAAGGGTTCTTTGGGCAGTCTGGTTTAATATGGCCGGGTAGCCCACAGAGGTAACATGTCCTGTTGTCAGGACGCGGAGGTGTAGATTGCGGGAGAGTTGGGACAGCTTGCTGTGCACCAATCTCCATGGATGCGCCACGACCCAGTTGTGTGCTGTAAGCCGTGAATTGTGGATGAGGGGGTCCAGGGGGAGGGGGATAGCGAGGATTTTGCCTCAGGGGGAAACTTCTTGATGGTGGACCTCGCTCAACCATCATTTGTTCAAAGAGCCTTCCAACTCTCTGGTATTCTCTTTTTAATTCCTGGTATTCCTCGTGGTCTATGTGGGGGTTCATGATTGCCTTTTTGTAGATTCGGAAGTCTATGGCTTTCTTTAGAAGAGTTAAGGCGTGGTAGTCCTCAATCTCCGATTCCTTTTTCAGAAGTTCAAACTTCTGAATGAACAGGTCTATTGGGTGCCTGTTCTGCTTTAACCCCTCTAGTTTCCTTAATGATTCGTGTGCGAGCACGTCAATCCTCAAATAGCCTTTAATCTCCAGTTGGAGAGCTAGCCAGGATGGCCACGCCAAATCTCCCTTTCGTCCTGTTATGATCCTATTTTCGTCTATGATATTTTCCATTTCCTCATTGTAATATTTCTCGAGGGTGATTTGTGCAAATCTCTCGGCCTTGTCTTCAAGTCAGGACAGGACTGCAACTGCTCAAAGTTTATCCGTCTTCTATTGTTGGGTGTCAACCCAAAGTCTTAGTTTGATCCACCATGCTCAGAAGTTGGACCTATCGCCTTTCCAGCTGCCTGGATCAGCGATTTTCTTTGTTATGTTGTTCTTTTCTTTGTCGATGGTGAGGTCGGCGAGTTTGGCGACGAGGTCATCCAGATCCACCGACATATTTTTCTATGGGTTTAAGGGTGAAGTAGGGGCAGAGGTAAGAGCAGAAGTAATGGATGCTGTAGACACTGAATGTGAAGGGGTGGTGCCAATGGCAGACTCAATCTACACAAACTTGATATTTGTTCCTTGCTGGCATAAACCAGTATCCTTGATGTCTTCTTTCAGAACCTTACTACGCATTATCTTCCAAATGCGTTCTGGGGTTCCTACAACTTGATCCTGCTGACTGCAGAGGGCTCAGATTGTATCCTGGTGACCGCAGCGACCTGGAATAAAAACTCCAAAATTCCTTTTCCTAAAACATTGGAAATGTGCACATGAGAGAGAACCGTGATGACTCTCATTATCACACTATTCATGACATCACAGGTAATCACAAAAACCTGGGTACACTATCGTAGTACCAGCGTACGCTACCCTCGGCAACCAAGGTAGAAGTGGGGCTAGTGCACTATGCCCAATAGCAACTTTATCCTTATTTATAATGCCAGACGAGCATATGAACTAGTGTTTCGGCGAGTGCTATACTCGTCACCATCAAGTAGTGAAGACTTCAGACTATTCCTTAGCTCTAGGAACTGAGCATTGTGTATCACAGTCGAATCCAAGTGTTATGAAACAAAACGTCCTCAACGTCAAGTCTCCACAAGGCTGGCTCAATGGGTAGTAGAGGTGTTGGGTCTCGTCCATTTAACTGCAGCCTACAATGACCAGAGGCCAAGGCAATGACTATAGTAGGGAAACAAAGTGGATTCGACTGGAGTCCAGTCATTCAAAGTGTCTACCTTTTATATGTTACATGAGTGAGCATGGACCAAGCTGTGCGTGTGACTATTTACTATAAGTGGATATATATAAGAAGCTTTTGTGAGAATGAATGAACGGAAATGAATGTGGGAATAGATAAGGTGTGAAAGGAACAGAGATTAATAACATGAGGCATGTCACGTGATTAGGTTCTAGACTTTGTCACATGATTTGATTATGTAAATGTTCTTACAATCATGTGGTGTGATCATGTGATTTTTAAGTTAGAAAGTAAAGTGTGAAAAGTTTTGAAAATGTTCATATTATAACATATAGCAAGTATATGTATGATTATGATATTGACAAGCAAAGACAAGATTGTGCATATCCTTTTGAATATGCACCTGCAAAACATTGCTGGATTCATTCACAAGAGAACTTCTCACAGAACATGGATGAGACAAAAATAAAGGAACTATAATATGACCTCTGGGATCCTGAGGTATTAAATTGGAAATGGGATCATTGAGAAAAGAGATCAGGTGTTTCTTAAAGTCAATGTTATTCTGTTGAGCAAGCAATTTCTGAACTTCATCTGGATTCATTCCAACATAGAGCTAGACAACCATATAACAGTATAAACTGCCATGTTCCTGCACTTCTACACATCCATAATATGCATTTGTTTTCCCAAGCATATCATCTTCACTTAATAATCTCAACTGAGCAGACAATGAAAGAAGGCATCCATACACATATTGAAGAATTTAGCACCAATGTATGGGTTTCTAGAATCATCTTTGACTGCTTCCATATGAGAGGGACATCATTTGATTTTATATCATCAAGATCAAACTCTAAACCTTCAATGAACTTTATAATAGGATTGTACATGTCAGCAGGGTTAATGGTAAGATAGAAAGTAGGATATCCAAAACATGGACAGGCATGATGCATAATGTTATTTACATTGTTGAGCAATTGTTTAATAGAGCATTTTTAGGTGTATGCACTGTGGATCCATCACCTCCTATCAAATGCTCAGTGACTGCCTGCACAGTATAGGAGATATCTGTGCAAATAGGTGTGCTGTCTTGACAAATATGTTGTTATGCTTCTATGTAACCCATTGACACGTGACCATGTAATCCTTCTTGACCTACTCCAGTATCTTTCTACATTCCCCAATTGCATGGTCCTAAGGGCATCATCTCAGATAAATGCCCGAGAAAGGCTTTGCTGCTACTGCTCTAAGTAGTCTGATGTGCTGAAGTCCCAAACTTCTGACATGGTGCTTCTTGGACAAATGGCAAGCCAATCATGTGTTAGAGGGGGCAAGCCTGACTAATTGCAAGAGTACAAATGATGGTGCTTGCTATAACAGCAAATAGCAAGCATAGTGACAAGATGACACCTAGATCTAATTATGATGATCAGATCAAAGTAAAGTAGAACTTTGATATGAATTGAGCTACATAATGAATTGTGTATACAATATCAAGGTTGGAATTTACATGAAGGAAGCATCAGCTATATATAGTCCTAGGCCCCTTTAAGACAGGTTGATATAAATACTAAAAAGGAAGAGCTTGAGTTTATTAGATGAAATCAGGAAGTATAGGAACTACAAGGTAGTATGTAAGAGAACACTGCCAAGGAGATGCTGTCTATATATGAAATACAAAGAGATATGAAATGAAGGAAATGAACCACAGCCAGAATTCTATGTCCATTGCCTCACACTGCCATAATGGCAGTATTGATGAGTGGAGTTCAGAAGGCATAGCCTGAAATGACCAAATCTTATCAGTAAGGTTGATCAAGCAGTAGGCAAGTAGATTTGATCAAGTAGCTCCTAGCCCTCACTAGCAATGAGTGGAAAAGACCAAGAGGACAAGACTGAGGTCCTCTGGTGGCAACTTGGGCCTTTATATACTGTCTAGGAGTTTACACTTGTATATACTAGATCTAATAATATGCTATGCTACATGCACAATAGGTGTGGCTAACATGAGGGAAATACATATATTAGTATAGCCATAGAATGGAAGGGAAGCCTAACATAAGGAGTACATGAGGTGGACACGTCATAGATAGGAGCATGAGGTGAACATGTGTTTGTCTAGGCTACATGTGTGATCATGCAAGCAAGCATAAGGCAATCTAGAACTTGGATGAGTCAGGGTGAATGCCATGAGGCTGGTGGGTCTAGATCTCTGCATGGACTTGAGTATTTGGTATGTTCAAATTATAGTAGTAATAGATAGGGGCTAAATGCAAAAGTCAATATATAAAATTGGAAAAATAGTAGAAATAAAAGGAAAAATAATATGGTCTGTAACATAGCTTTCCACATTGGGGGTCTGGGGCAGATCAAAGAAGTAATTTGCTGTGTCAAAAAACATATCCTCCCATAGGGAACTGGAGGAAATGGGAGAGGTAAGGGAAAAAGAGTTACACTCTTCCTCACTTATAACATGTGTCATGTTTGACTTTGAGAGAAGTGTGTAGAAGTACTATTCAACATTGTAACATATTGAAGACAATGAAAGAAACAGTAGGATGTTCTCAAAACCGAGAATCACACATATTGAGATTATGTGTAATCTGTTGTTTCATTGATAACTGTGTTTCACATCTAGGGTATTCATAACCACCAGTATTGAAGGAATACAAAGTTGAAAATATGGATGGTAACAAATCTGGATTATTAAACTCATTGATAGGTTGAGAACCATGTGGTAGACTGATATAGCCACCTTCTTTGATTTGAAGATGATGCAAAGCAGCAATGTTCTGATCTTTCAAGGTGCTGTTTTGATTCAAATCAGATACTACAATACTTTCAAACATTAATTCCTCTGAACAATCATGTGAGTCATGATCCAGTGAATGATTCAAAATGCTATCATATCATGATGTAAGAAGTTCAGAAGAATGAGTGTCATTCATCCTCTCAACATGTATAGGCAAAATTTGTTCACTTTCTAAAGCATCAAGTATTCTGTGATTAACCTCAACATTGTGATACAAAGGATTGTTTCTCTTAAGCCACAATAGTGCACTTCAAACACATTCTCACTGAATGATAAGTAGTTTCATATACATACATAAATACTCCTGAGACAGAGCCTTCAATCCTACAAAAAGAACATACATAAACGTCAAAATGTCTATTAATTAAGATGGAAGCACATTAGACAAACAATCTGATTGTTGCAGGAAAATGATTACATGACCCTTTATTTCTCATTGATAGTTTACAACATCTTTTCCATCTATATGTTTCTGTAACTGAACAATTCATGCCTTAGGTCTACATCAACTCATCATCATCTTCTCTATAGATGTCAAATTGCATAATTCTGGCAGAACATATCTAAGTGCTATATGATTGGCTAATGCAAGCAGTGGTGTTTGTCCACAAGATAGATAATGATCACATTCAGTGCACAACTGTACAACATATGATATATTTTCATCAAACAACACACTATTAAAATCCAACAAAATATCCTGAAAATCTTTGATGATTCTGAAGACTGAGGACAAAGCATCTCCATTGTACCATCCAGCATCAATCACAGAAGTACCAGAACACCTTTTATCTGATCACTTTAATAGGTTTAAATCCAGGTCACACATACTACATAAAAGATATAATTTAATGGGATGTTTACCTGAACATACAGCACAAAAAAGGATATGCAAAGCATTTGAGAACATAGCACTCTAAAACCTGCACAATAGATCAGTTTTCACACCACATGATACAACTCGTGGCCATTCCAAAGAACATTCATTTGCAATTGAAGTTGTATCCAAACCAACCCAATCAGAGCATTTCACTAACATATATACAAACCAGTTTAAATATCCCTTTAATCAATATAATGAATAAGAATGTTCATGGGAAACACCAAACTTGGATAACAGCTGTAAGACAATGATATGCTGAACTTTTGATATGATACATTATAAAAGTATTTGTTGTAGCTCACACTATGACATCAACCATGTCAACTTTGTGTTTTTATAGCACATACAAATGTCAAAACATCCAATGTACTTATCCACCAGCATTAATGCACACTTGCCAAACAATACTTGGATGAGAAACAAGTCTTGCATAGTCTCACTATTATTTGAACACTCAATAATGCATGCACAATAGCATAACAAGAGCTGGTCATGAAAGACTATCAAGACCTTCAAACTGTAATGATATTGCCATTCTCAACAGTTTAATCCACAAGGCTCAGATATATGTTGCAGGCTACACATGTCCTGGCACTGGAAAGTGGATATGTGGGTCCTTTCTGAATAACTCCTGCCTATAATGGTCAGAGACCAAGGCAATGACGATAGAAGGTAAACAAGTGGATTAGACTGGGGATCCAGTCATGAAAGTGTCTACTTTATATATGTTATAAAAGTGTGGACCAAGCAGTGTGTGTGAGATATTACTATAGTTAGATATATGATAGAAGCATTCGTGAAAGTGAAGTAGTGGAATTGAACATGTGAATAGATAAGGTATAAAAAGAATGGAGATTAAAGGCATGAGGTAGGTCATGTGATTTGGTTCTAGACTTGGTCATGTGATTGATTATGTAATTGTTCTCATGATCATGTGCAAGTGGTTATGTGATTTTTATAAGTAATGAATGATGAGAATGTTTTGAAAATGTTCATATTATAACATCATCCCCCTTTTTAAGGCTCGAATTGAAGGTGAGTTGTGGTAGGTTTGGTGACAGTAAGATTTTCAAAAGGAGAAAAAAATGATTGGAAGGAAGAAGCAGTGAGTTTTCTAAGTTTTTTTGGGGCTGATGGGTTCTTTTTATTCATTGTATTCTGCCCAATGAACTAGATATTCTAGCTTCCTGTTTTTTATTCTAGATGCTGTGATGTACTTTATTTCAAATTGTTCTTCCACTTCCTGGTCAATTTCAATTGCTTTGGGATGGACTTTAGGTTGTCCTGGTATTGCTTCTTGATATGGTTTTATGTGAGAAATATTGACTGTTGGATGGATTCGCATGGTTTTGAAAAGGTTTAGAGTTATGGCATTAGGAAGAACTTTGGTGATTTTATAGAGTTCAATCCATATTTGGTTTCAATCCATTTTTGGATAAATTTCTTTGTCATATAAGGGAAATTGAGTTTTTTGGTGGATAGCCAGATCTGCTGACCAATAATGTATTCTGGGGCATCTGAACATTTCTTTTTTGATGCTTTTATCATCTTTTCTCTTAATTCTACTAACACTTCTTCTATCTCCTTATGAGAATGACTGACTTCACCTGCAAAGCCAGTGAGTTTTCTTTCAAAACCCATATGAGGTGCATAGTTTCATGTGACATTAAAAGAAATTGCTCTGGTAGCAGTGGTAATAATGTTATTGTAGGAGAATTGAGCCATTTTCAGCTAGTTGGCCCATTGTTCCTGTTTCTTTCTTATGTAAGCGCAAAGGTATTGTTCTAGATCTCAATTTACGTGCTCCATTTGGCCATCTGTTTGAGGGTGGTAGGCTGTGGATATTTTTTGTGTTATTCCAAGGAGTTTACATAGTTCCTTGGTAAAGGCAGAAACAAATTGGGGTCCTCTGTTGCAAGAGTGAAGGGAGTCTGTGGATACACCACACATGGTCTCTAAATAATCTAGCTAAGTTTGCTGAAAAGCATATATCATATGTGGGAATAAAAACAACTTCTTTGAAGAATCAGTCTATGACTATGCAAATTGCTATGAAAGAATATGATTTGGATAATCTCATAATAAACTCTATTGAAAGATCTTCCCATGAATGCTTTGCAGTGGGAAGTGGCATAAGATTTCCTGCCAGTGCTTTTTGCTTATCCTTCATGAGGGCGCACACTTGGCAGTTGTCTATGTAGTTTTTAATGTCTTTTGTAACATCAGGCCAAGAGAAATAACAAGTGAGAGTATGTATAGTTTTTGAATATCCACCATGACCAATGATTGGTGAGTCATGGCATAATGTTATAAGGTGTGTACATAAAGTGTTTGATATGAAAACTTTGTTTTTGTTATTTTTGAAAATGTTCATATTAGGGTCAAAAGTGAAGTCATTAATGATGTCAATGTTAAGTGAAATACAAAGTGATTCTAACTCCATTAAAAAGTCTGAAGATAATGAAATGGAGTTAATAAAAAGTGAAGGTGGAAGAACCATAATATTCATGTTATGATCTGGGACTGCATCTCCATGATCTGGATGATGAGATAATGCATTTGCATATCCATTTGTAAAACCTGATTTATAAACAAATAGATAATTGAATTCTTGAAGAAGTGCATGCCAACGAGCCTGTCATCCACTGAATGTTTGCAGTTTCTTCCAATATTCTAGGTTTTTGTGGTTGGTCCATATTTCACATTGTTCATGACCTGAAAGATAGTGGCACCATTCTTCTAGTGCCCTAATAACTGCAAGCAGTTCTTTATCATAAATAGGATAGTTGCGCTCTGTGCTATCAAAAGAGTGTGAAATAAAGACTACTGGCCTCCAATTACCATCATTGCATAGGGTTGAGAGCACTGCTCCCATTGCGAAATCCAAGGCATCTGTTTCCACTCACATTTCTTGGTCTTAGTTTGGGTATGCAAGTAATAATGCCATCATGAATTTGTTCTTTAAGGTTTTGAAAGCCTTTTGCTGATCTGATCCCCATGTGAATGGAATGTCTTTTTTGGTAAGGTTATTCAGGAGGCATGCGATATTGGCAAAACCTTCTATAAATTGTTTATAATAATTACAGAGTCCAAGGAATTCTTGGAGTTGCTTTAAGTGTTTTGGTATTGGCCAATCCATGATGCCTGCCACTTTGCTTTTTTGCATCTCTACCACCTTTTTAGATACTACCATACCCAGAAAATTGACTTTGTTCTTTGAGAAAAAACATTTAGAAGGTTTTACATAAAGGTCATTTTTGCATAAGTGATGTAGGACCTCTTTTACTACCTCTTCATGTTCTTTGTCAGACTTGTTCGATGTAAATATCATACAGTTGTCAATTTAAATAATTACTACTGCATACATGTCATTAAATATATCAATAATTTATCATCTATTGAAATATTGGGGGAGAGTTAGTCATTTCAAAATACATTACAGTGGACTTGTACAGTATGTCCCAATGGTGTGATGAAGGCACCTTTCCATTTGTTTCCTTTCTTTATCCACACATTATTATAATCCCAATGTAAGTCAAGGATCATGAATTTATCAGCATTTTTCAGCCAATTAATCAACTGTGGGATCAGGAGTAGAGGATAGGAATTCTTGATTGTACCCTTTTTTAAATATCAGTAGTTGACTACCATATGTTTTTTACTGTCCTTTTTTGGAATAAAGAATACAGGTGAGGTCTGTGGAGATTTAGAAGGTTTAATATTGTATACCCTTTTTTGAGTTCCTTGTCTATGAATATGTGAACTTCTTCCATTTCGATGTCCAAGAGGGGAATGACTCTTCCTTTCTTTGGTATGAAATCCAACTTGAGATCTATGACATGATCCCAAGGTTTTCTTATCGGCATTCTTGTGGATTCTTGTTCTAAGAAGACATCTAGAAACTTGTGGTAAGCTTTGGGTATCTCCTTCTCTAGTCCTTTCTCTATAGTATGAATATATGTAATAGGTCCAAGTCCCATAATTTTACAATACTGAGTACAATAAGGAATGTCAATGGTTTGGTTTGTCCAATTGATATTAGGATTATGGCAGTAAAGCCGGTCATATCCTATAGTCATGCAATGGATTCCCAATTTAGAAAGATAAGTGTCTAGTACTTCATAATGTCCTGCTACTTCCATGATTAAGGTTACCATATGTTGGATCTGGTCAATAGCACCTTCTGATCCATCAGCATTATGTACCAGTATCAGGTTTTGCAGTTTCAAATAGGGAATGTCATGATGTGTAACATAGTCTGAATCAATAAAAGTGTGGGATGCTCCAAAGTACAAGAGAGCTTTGAACTTATAGCAGAGCCATTGATCATCTTGCTGGCAACATATAATGGTCACAAGCAAGAACTCTCTGCTAAATGACAACATTGTTGCATGGTGCATTGTGACCTTTGAATCAAGGGGTTTATAGATATGCAATATTTTTGTTGTTTTATAAGGGAATTAAACACACTTTTATTATACTCTGGTGCCACACTCAATTGAGATGTCCTTACAGAGTTTGGACAAATACTACATAATACAGAGGAAAAGTGTGAAATAGGAAAATCATTGCCTGTACAATCAACTATAGGTCCTTGCATATGAACACTCTCTTTGTTCATGTGCTGTTGCCTTTTAATGCCTCAGCTGGTGCTTTGCTTTGGCTTCAAACTTGTTGTGATAAAACACTTCGGCCTCCTCCAAGATGAAGGCATGTTGTGTGGCTTGCAGTACCAGTGCTGCAACTGGAGGAGTGGGGAGGGGACAACCTGGATAATGTTGGGCAACCTGCACCTGCTGTTGATATCCAGCCTACTTGTATTCTGCTGTGGGTACATATGCACCCTGATTGTAGTCCCACATATACTGTTGTCATTGTTGGGGGGGGACAGGCTGGTTGTCAGTATGGATTTTTTGGACGGTCTGGCTTAATGTGTCCTGGCAGTCCACACAGGTAACACATCCTTGTATCCAGTCAAGGAGGTTGTCAAGCCTGCTGGACTCCTATTTCCATTGGAGCTCCTCAGCCTGGCTGTATGCCAGTTGGTGTAAATTGGAGGCACAGGGTGTGTAGCGGTGGAGGGTATCAAGGGTTTTGCCTTACATAGGATAAATCAACTTGTTGGTGGTCCTCTTTTGATTGCCATTTGTTCAAAGATTCTACCAATGTGCTGATACTCATGGACCACTGTGTGGTAATCATCCTTGTTGACATTCATTGTCATGCATGCTCTTTCTTAGATTTTGAAGTCTATGGCCTTTTTGAGCAGCATTACTGTGTGGTAGTCATCTATGTTTGCCTCTTTTCACAGTATCTCGAACCTTTGGATGAATAGGTCTATAGGGTGCCCATTTTGTTTTAGACCTTCAAGCTTCTTTAGAGACTTGTGCACTAGCATGTCAATTCTGAAGTATGCTTTGATCTCCAGTTGTATTCTTAGCCATGATGGCCAGGCTGAATCTCCTTTTCTTCTGATGACCACATTATTTCATCTAACAGGTCTTCAGCTTCTTTGTCAAAATATTTTCAAGGATTATTTGGATGAACCCTTCCACCTTTTCTTCTAGTCAAGAGAGTATGGCTACACATTGCAATTTGTCTGACTTCCATATTTGCACCATGGTCCAGAGTTGTAATTTGATCCACCATGCTTGGAAGGTAGATCTGTTGCCATTCCAGTTGCCCAGATCAGTGATCTTCTTTGTAACACTAGTTTTTTCTTTGTCAATGTTTAAGTCGGCGATGTGCTTGACAAGGTCGTCCAGATCCACTGACATATTTGATTATGGGTTTAAAGAAGAAGTGGAGGCAAAGATAGGAACAGAAGTAATGAATTCCACAAATGGAAAAGACAAAGGGATGGTGATAAGGTCTAACTTGATCTACATGAACTTGATATTTTCTTCTTGTTGGCATAAACTTTCTTTCAGATCCTTACTATGCAGTATCTTCCAACCACACTCTGGGGATTCTACAACTTGATCCTGGTGACCACATTGAGATGGGATTTTCTAGAACAAAAACTTCTCCTTTTCCTTAATTTGGTCAGGAATGCACATGCAAAGAAGAACTGTGATGATCCTTGCTATCACACTGTTTGTGATGTCACAGGTAATCATGAGAACCTTAGTACACTAGCATAATACCACTGTATGAAGTGTTCAACCTCAACACACAACGAGAGCTAGTGCACTATGTCCAAGAGCAACATTATCCTTATTTATAATGCCAGATGAGCATATAGATACAAGCATTTCAGCAAGTGCTATACTTGTCACCATCAAGTGGTGAAGACTACAAACATTTCCTTAGCTTCAGAATCTGAGCATTGTGTATCACAGTCTAATCCAAGTGTAGTAATATCACCGTCTTCAACAGTTCAATTCACAAGGCTCAGATATATGTTGCAGGCTACACATGTCCTGGCACTGGAAAGTGGGTATGTGGGTTCTTTCTGAATAACTCCCACCTACAATGGTCAAAGACCAAGTCAATGATGATAGGAGGTCAACAAGTGAATTAGATTGGGATCTAGTCATGAAAGTGTCTACTTTATATATGTTACAAAAATATGCATGCACCAAGCAGTGTGTGTGAGATATTACTATAGTTAGATATATGATAGCAGCATTTATGAGAGTAAAGTAGCAGAAATGAATGTGTGAATAGATAAGGTGTGAAAAGAATGGAGATTAAAGGCATGAGATAGGTCACATGATTTGGTTCTAGACTTGGTCATGTGATTGATTATATAATTGTTCTCACAATCATGTGTGAGTGATTATGTAATTTTTATAAGTAATAAACAATGAAAAAGTTTTGAAAAAGTTCATATTATAACACAAATAAATCATCTGATTGATCACTAGCCATAGTTGCTATTTTTTGATGTGCATAACATTCAAGGGCATGCCTAACTTGTGCTGCGATAGAAAATGGTCAGAATTTGTCAACAATTCTGACAGAACACATTACAGTTAAAATCTTAGACAAACACAGGTTACATATACCATCTGAGTACAAGTAACCATATTACATGAGCGAATTATTCAAAGCATCACCATACTGTAATACATGATTGACCTAATCAAGAAGAACTGAAACAAGCACCCATTAGAAAATGAGAGACCCATGCTTCTTGATGATCTACAGCTGGTAGTACACAAGATATCAGACCATGCACCATCAATAATTTTGTAACATCTTCATCAGAAATCTTCATAACAGCCACAATATCATTTTTTGTCACATTCTTATATTTTGTGAAAACAATATCCTTTGTGGCAGAACACTCTGCAAAAGTGCAGGATATTCTACAATCCACTTTCAGTATTGTACAAAATTCACACAGCAACTCATCATATACATAACAACTTCCAGACTCAAACCCTAATGAGATTTGAAGCATTTTGAAATGAGAAATCAGAAACACATTGTCTGAGAAAGAAATACAATATGCCATTATAGCCAGTATAAGGCTCAGTAACACTGGAAGTTACTAAGTATTCAGTAGAATATACCTATAGCAAGTATAAGGCTAGGTATAATTAGTATAGGCTATAGGGATGTAAGGATAGACTGTCTCACCTCAATAACACAGGAAGTCACTGAGGTGAAGCAGTACAAGTGATAAAAAAATGGTAATGTGCTTAGGTAAGTAATACTCATGTGATGTCTGATACTACAACACTCCCCCTCAAACAGCACACAATCCTAGCACTGCAGTGAAATGCTTTGCTTTGATACTAGGCAGGGCCTTCATGAGAGTGTTTGCAATTATCTCGTTAGTGGAACAATATACTATATGAATTGAGCCTTTATCAAGAGTGAAATGTATGAAATTGTACTGTATATCTATGTGTTTTGTTCATGCATGAAATGAATGCACCATTCTTAGTGAGTGCAATTGCAGATTGATTATCATAGTGGAGAATGGTAGGATGAGCTAACAGGCGGAAGACTTTGCCAATAAAGCAATAAAGCCAGATGGCTTCCTTTGCAGCATGAGTCATGATGACATATTTGGGTTCTGTGGTCAAGAGCATGATAAGTTCTTGCTTCTTCAAGGACCAGGAGATTGCTCCTCCATCCAGAAGGAACACATAGCCAGATATTATGTACCTATGTTCCTGTGATGCTCCATCCACATCAGTGAACCCTTCAAGACCATTTTTACCATCCCTATATGTTAATGCAAGTTTCTTCAACCCTATGAGGTAGCAAAATATTCACTTGACAGCTTCCTAATGAGGGACTCCAGGATTTGTGCTGAATTGAGTGACAGTCATGATAGTGAAAGTGATATTGGGCCAAGTAGCAATGGCTAGGTGCATGAGTGAGCCCACAGCTTCATGATAAGGCACATTTTTCATTGTCATATATTCAGCAAGCAATTTTGATGAGTGCTGAGTGAAGAGCTGAATATTGGGGTCCATCTGAAATGACCAGGCCTTACCGAAAGGTGCAAGCAATAATCAAGTAGGCAAGTAGGATGAGACTAGTAGCTCTTAGTGTCAACTAGTAAAGGTGGAAAAGACCAAGAGGACAAGACTGAGGTCCTTTGGCAGCGACTTGGGCCTTTATATACTGTCTAGGAGTTTACACTTGTGTACACTAGATCTAATGATATGTTATGCTACATGTATGATCAGTGAGGCAAACATGAGGAGAACACATGTGTCACTACAGCCATGAAATGAAAGAGAAGCCTAATATGAGGAGTATATGAGGCAAACAAGTCATAGATAGGGGCATGAGATGAACATGTATTTGTCTAGATGATATGTGTGATCTTGTAGGCAAGCAAGAGGCAGTCTAGACCTTGGACAAGTCATAATGAATAACATGAGGCTGATGTGTCTAGATCCTTGCATGGACTTGAGTATTTGGCAGGTTCAGGTTATAGGGTTAATGGATAGGGGTTAAATGTGGAAGTCAATGTATAAAATCAGGAAAAATAATAGAAATAAAAGGAAAAATAGTATGGTCTGGAATACTATTCTCTCTCTAAGAATCTACTTCCAGGCAATTAAAGGGTAGCTTGAGTGTAGGTATTTCTTGTGATAATAGACCATAGTTTATGAAACTTGAAAGAAAATCTGTTTGCATGAGATGAATGCATTGTAGGGCATTAGGATGGGTTTTGTAGAACTCTTTGATAGCATTTTGAGAATCATCTAGGTTACTCAAAGGTTTCCATATATGTATGACCTTCACCTGAGTATCCTTTCCAGTGGATAAGATACTCTAGATGATTTCTTTTGAATTGAGTGTCAACTATGTAGTCAACTTCATATTCAATCTCTCTGTCTTTAGTGACATTCACTGGTCCAGGATAGAAGGTTGTTTGGCCATCAAGGCATTCTTTGTAAGGATGAACACAAAATATGTTTACAACTGAATGTATATGCATTGAGCATGGTAGTCTCAGTTCTAATGCATTTTCTCCTATGAGCTTTGTGATTTCATATGGACCTAGCCATCTTTCCATAAGCTTCTTGGAAGCATGGATTAATTTAAGATTTATGGTTGAAAGCCAAACTTTATTGCCAATCTTATATTTAAGAGCTTCAGAGCAATGTTTGTCTGCTTGGACTTTCATTTGTTGTTGTGCTTTCTCCAAGTTAGCTTTTGTTTGGGCTAAGATATCCTGCATGATAGTAGTGAACTTCTCTACTGCAGGTACTTTGGCAATTCTTTGTTCAAAGCCTAATCTAGGAATGTATAATCATGTTATTTCAAAAGGTGACTTCTGTGTAGAAGCCTCCTTCTTTGAGTTATAGGAAAATTGTGCTAGAGGTAACCAATCAACCTATTCTTTTTGCTTTTCAGCAGTAAAGAGTCTGAGATATTGTTGTAAATCTAGATTCATTCTTTCCATCTGTCCATCTGTTTGTGGATGGAAGGCAGTAGAGTGTTTCAGTTGTATGCCTAGTTGTTGTTACAGTTTTCCTCCTTCACCCACATGTTCTTCTTTTCACTTACTTTTCCTATGTATGGACATGGAGACACACTTTGACCTCCAACATTAGTTTCATTCTTCTTGTCAATAGTCATGCTATTCTTCTCCTACAGCTCTAGTTGGACTCATTCCTCCTATGTTGTTTCTCTGATAATGATACATGATCCCACCTTCCACAAGACTCTCTTATGTTCTATTGACATTACTTTGTTCCTTCATATTCTCTCAAGTTCTCTCCCTTTCCATCTTTGGCCTTTTCCCTCATTTATCATGCTGGTCTGTGTGCACATCTCTTAGCTATAAATATATCATCTTTACCTTGTATTCTCTATTCTTGGTCTATACAATACAAGTATACATTAAGTCTCATTACTTGGTTGAACTGTCATTTGACAACACTTGAACATCTCCAGACTAGCTAGTGCTAGTAACCTTGACCTTGCACCTTGCAAACATTAGCATCTCTGATGTCGGTCTCTTTGTGAGTATCACCAGATATTGAGAACTAGTATCAAGGCTTCTTGAGTATGCTTCATGTAACAGTCATTTGCATAAGTTCTTCATGACTTGTGATGCATACTGTGGACCTCTGTCTGATGCAATACTACAAGGCAATCCATGATTCTTCCAGGCATTATGAAGATAGAGTTGAGCTGTGTCTAGTGTGATAACTGTTTTATTACAAGGGATAAATTCAACTTTTTTAGAAAATCAATTGATGACCACTAGGATTGAGTCAAATCCTTTAGATAGGGGTAGATCTGTTGTGAAGTCTGTGGTTACTTCAATCCAGGGCATATTTGATAGATCTAATGGTTGAAGTTTTTTGGGTGGTGCTATATTAGATGTCTTGCATCTTGCACATCATTCACATCTAGTGACATATTCTTTAATGAATGTATTCATGCCAGGTCATATATAGCTTTGTTGTACAAGTTCTATTGTCTTTTCTAATTCAGGATGACCTGCAACTGGAGTATCATGATGTAGTCTAATAATTTCCATTCTAAGTTCTTGATCATCAGGTATGTAGATCTTTCCTTGTTTGTCATGAAAAAGTTCATCTTTGAGTGTGTTAATGTCGTATTTCTGATGTAAGGTGGTAACTTTGGATTCTTTGAGCAAGTGTATGGTTTTTCGAAGTTTCTCAATGATGGATTCTGAATCTGTAGTGATACAAACTTCTGTAATGCTGATCTGTTCAGGTGGAATGACTAGTACTCCAGTATTGTCGAGTTCTACATCAATAACATGGTCTTCTCATTAGTGTGCTCTGTGGGATGATTGGCCTGGGGGTCTTTGGGATGCGGCAGGTGTGCGGGAGGGTGGTGTGGGAATGTTGGAAATGGCCATCCTGGGGTGGGTGGGTTGGTGTCTGGCGTGGGGTGTGTGGGTGTGTCCAGGCAGGCAGTGTGTATTTGGAAGGGGTTTTTGATTGGTGAGGTTTAATTTGGGGTGTCTAGGAAGTCTAGAGTGTCTAAGGAGTCTATGGAAGGAGTAGTCTACACTTTTTTTCTCTGTGTATTTCGGGGTCCCTGTGGGGGTGCCACCTAGTACAAGGTCAAGAAGTGTCCCAACTACTTGATCTACTGCATGATCCCATGGCTTCCTCAATGGCATTCTTGTGGATTCTTGTTTGGAGAAGACATCTAGAAATTTGTGGTAAGTTTTGGGTATTTTCTCCTTTAGTTCTTCCTCTATAGTACGTAGGTTCATAGTAGGTCCGAGTCCTATAATTTTACAATACTGAGTGCAACAAGGAAAGTCTATGGTTTGGTTTGTCCAATCGATGTTAGGATTATGGCGGTAAAGCCAATCATATCCTATGATCATACGATGGGTTCCCAATTTAGAAATATAAGCATCTAGGGTTTCGTAATGTCCTGCTACTTCCACGATTAAGGTTACCGCATGTTGGCCTTGTCCTATAGCTTCTTTAGAGCTGTCTGCGTTATGTACCGTTATCGGGTTTTGCAGTTTAAAATAAGGTATACTGTGGCATTGTATGTAGTCCGAATCAATAAAAGTGTGGGATGCTCCTGAGTCCAAGAGAGATTTGAACTTGTAGCAGAGCCACTGGCCATTCTGCTAACAACATATGATGGTCTCAAGTGAAAACTCTCCACCGAATGACAACGTTATTGCATGATGCATAGTGACCTCGAGGGGTTTATAAATAGACAATATTTTTTGTTGTTTATTTAGAGAATTAAGCACGTTATATTTAGACTCTGACACCACGCTCAATTGAGACACTCTAACAGAGTTTGGACATAAACTACGAAGTACAGAAAAGAAATCAGAAATAGGAAAGTCTTTGTCTATACAATCTATATAATGTTCTTGTACCTGAACACCCTCATCGTTCAAGCACTGTGTCCTTTTAAAGCTTTGGCGGCCCTGTGCCTGGCCTCAGCTTCAAACTTATCCCTATAAAATGCTTCTGCCTCATCTGAAACAAAAGCCCTTTGTGCTGCTTGTGGGGCTGGCGCAGCTGCCGGGAGAGTAGGGAGTGGTTGCTCCGAGTAGTGCTGGGCAACCCGCGCCTGAGGGTAAGCCACATACTCATTTTCTGCGGTTGGCACATAAGTGCCGGAGTCATAATCCCATATGAACTGGCGTTGCTGGGCGGGGCGCTATTGTCAGCGATAAGGGTTCTTTGGGCAATCAGGTTTAATATGGCCCGGAAGCCCGCAGAGGTAGCATGTCCTGTTGTCAGGATGTGGAGTAGAAGATTGTGGGAGAGAGGGGACTGCTTGTTGAGCCCCAATCTCCATGGGTGCGCCTCACCCAGGCTGAGTGCCATAGGCGGTGAATTGTGGATGCGGTGGTCTGGGAGGAGGAGGATAGCGAGGGTTTGCTTGCTGGGGATAGCGCAGGGGCCCTCGGGGTGGAAAATGACTTGTTGATGGCAGTCCCCTTACGACCACCAACCTTTCGAAAATACGACCGACTCTTTGGTACTCATCTTTTACCATGCCATAGTTGTCTTGACCAAGTATTGTCAAGGTCATACTTGCTCTTTCATAAATCCTAAAATCTACGGCCTTCTTGAGCAGTGTAGTGGCATGGTAGTCGTCTATGTTCGCTTCCTTTCGCAGGATTTTAAATCTCTGCATGAACAGATCAATTGGGTGACCATTTTGTTGGAGACCTTCGAGCTTCTTTAGGGATTTGTGTGCCAGCACGTCAATCCGGAAGTAAGATTTGATCTCCCCTTGTAGCCTTTGCCAAGATGGCCAGGCAGAGTCTCCTCTTCTTCCCGTGATGATCTCTCTGTCGTCTCGGAGATCTTCGTACTCCTCATTGTAATAATTTTCAAGGGTTATTTGGGCAAACCCTTCAGCCTTTCCTTCAAGATGTGATAGTACTGCTATGCATCTCAGTTTGTCCAAGCTCCATGTCTGTGCCTCGGTCCACAGCCGCAATTTTATCCACCATGCATGGAAGGTGCTTCGATTGCCATTCCAGTTACCAGGATCGGCAATCTTTTTTGTGACTGAAGTCTTTTCCTTGTTGACATTTAGGGCGGCGAGCCTTTGGATGAGGTTGTCCAGATCCACTGACATACTTGATTACCGGTTTGAGGGAGAAGTAAGGGCGGAGGTATGAATGGAAGTAATGGATACCACAGACACCGAATGCGAAGGGATGATGCCACAGGCAAGCTCTATCAACACAAACTTGGTATTTTATTCTTGCTAGCATAAACTGAAGACCTTGCTATCTTCTTTCAGAACCTTAGTACGTACTATCTTCCAAATGCATTCTGGGGTTCCTACAACTTGATCCTGCCAACCACAGAGGGCTCAGATCTGTCCTGGTGATCATGGCGACCTGGGACTTCCTTTAATAAAAACTAATATCCTTTTCCATGAACATCGGGAGTGTACACTTGAGAGAGAGGCGTGATGACTCTCGATATCGCACTGTTTGTGACGTCACAGGTAATCACAAGAACCTGGGTTCACTATCATAGAACCAACATACGCTATCCTTGGCAACCAGAGTAGAAGTGAGGCTAGTGCACTATGCCCGGTAGCAACTTTATCCTTATTTATAATGCCAGACGAGCATATAGACTAGCGTTTCGGTGGGTGCTATACCCGTCACTGTCAAGTGGTGAAGACTAGAGAATCCCCTTAGCTCTGGGGTCCGAGCATTGTGTATGACAGTCGAATTCAAGTGTTATGATCCTAAACAGAATTCACAAGGCTTGGTACTATCTTGCAGGTTACACGAATCCTGGCTCAAAGGTGGAAATGAGAGTGTGGGTCTTGTCCGTCCAATAGCAGCCTACAACGACCAATGGCCAAGGCAATGACTATAGCTAGTGAACAAGTGGATTCGACTGGGGTACCAGTTGTCAAAGTGTCTACTTTATATATGTTACAGGATGGCACACAGACCAAGCAGTGTGTGTGAGTAATTACTATAGTAAGGTAAATGAGAGAAGCATTCATGAGAGTAAAAGAACGGTAATGACTGTGGGAAATAGATAAGGTGTGAAAGGAGCGGAGATTAATAACATGAGGTTTGTCACGTGATTGATTACATAAGAGTTCTCACGATCACATATTGTGGTCATGTGATTTTATAAGTAAGAATAATGGAGCGTGAAAAGTTTGAAAATGTTCATATTATAACAAGGATGCCATGAAGTTAATGGGTCTAGATCTCTGCATGGACTTGAGCATTTGGCAGGTTCGGGTTATAGGGGTAATAGATAGGGGCTAAATGCAAAAGTCAATGTATAAAATAGGGAAAAATAGTAGAAATGAAAGGAAAAATAATATGGTCTGTAACAGTTCTTTCCTGTGCTATACTCTTTTCTGTGTTATACTTGTGCTCTTTTGGGAGTACAAACATAATACATGACCTCTCTGTGCATCATGTAACAGGTCCTACTCTTGTCCAGTTAGCATGGGAAAAATCCTGGATGGTGGTGGTAAGTACAGTAGCTCTTTGTGGTTGTTATCACTTAGGTACCAGTGGTGGTGAAGGATGGAAGCATTGGATTGTATATGATACATGCAATAAACAAGATAGACTATCAGATGGAATGGTAGGGAGTGAAGTGGAATAAGGAGAAGGTGGGTGGCAGCATGACAGAGTGCTGTGTAGTTTCTAGATTGTCCTAGGACTGTGATAAGCTGCAAGGGTGAGTTGGGAAAGGCCTCACAAGACAACCACTGGGATTCTCCAGACCCCAGGAGAATGTGAGGTCAAGAGATGACAAAGTAGGAAATTGACACAAGAGTGGGAGGGTGAAAAGAAAATGCACAGCCCTCAGCTCTGAGTGAAGCAAGCCACAGCTAATCAGCCCTAAGCTTGACTTACATGTGGGATTTCTGGTGTAAATCAATCATAGGGTCTGCTTTCACAAAAATTTTATTCAGTGTACCAGAATCCTGTGTTGTAACATATGAAGTACTATGGTACTATGATACTATGATACTATGGACACTATGAATGCACTTTCAATACTATTAACGCTATGACTACTATGAATGTACTATGAATGCTATGGAATACTATGGTACTATGATACTATGATACTATGGATACTATGGATACACTATCAATACTATGACACTATGAACACTATGAACACTATGAGTTATCTATGAAATCACTCTGACTACTATGAAACTACTATGGCACTATAAGCCCTATGGTGAAATCCTATGTTTACTAATGTACAATATGATGCAGTCATCACATGACTTTGAAGATGTCAGGATAGCTCTAAATGATCAAACAGATTGGTCAATTGAGCTTGTTGTACCTTTCGCTCACTTCACACTTCATTATCTCACCATTCTGCAGAATATTCTTGTTATAGTTCCATAGCTGCTTCACATAGGGGTCCATGGTTGTTTCTCCATCAATATTGACTAAACATATCTCATGAATGGCAATCACTTAATCATGCTTTGTGATCTCACTTTGTTAGTTATGGCTGAAAATATCCACATCCATTATGGCTGACTTTCATCGGCCAAACTCAAGGTATTCACTTTGTCCAATACTGGAGTCTCATCCAATGTGATTTGGCCCAG
Organism: Boletus eberwhitei; assembly: GCA_038090915.1. Lineage (NCBI taxonomy): Eukaryota > Fungi > Basidiomycota > Agaricomycetes > Boletales > Boletaceae > Boletus > Boletus eberwhitei. The sequence continues at coordinate 28,545 of JBBPNO010000037.1, forward strand.
GAATGTGCTAAGTTCATGAGTTACACAACATTTGCCATATTCTTCAGCATGCCTAACATTGGTTTCGTCATTATTTGCATTGCCAGGCTCATCATATTGTCTGGCTCACCAGCACTTGCAATGAGCCTTATCCTCATCAACATGTTCCCATTAGTCACCTTCCTGATGCTTACCTACCCTGTGAGACTTCTCAAGCGCACAAAACGCAAGTCCAATAGAGAAGCAGAGTTGGAAGCTGGTACTGTTGTTAATGGGGATCAGAACTGATGCTTCATAGAGTGCATTGCCTTGTTTGTTGATTCCAACAGCCCCACTGCTATAGAGTAGAAGAAAGAGCACTCTTTTGCTGTATATAATACTGTTTCATCATAACACTCATCAGGAAATATTAACATTGCTTAGTTGCACTTGATGCACTTAGTCGTTCTTACCAAGTGGCCAAGTGGTGTCAGCAATGTTAAGCAATGTAAGTAAATCTTGTTTAGATCACATTGTGATTACAAGTGTTCCGAGCATGGATTAAGCATGGTTCAGTGTAAAAGTATGTAATTAAGAGTAAGTATGTCAGTGTATGTACTACAAGAGATAAGACTCAGACGAATTATCTGTTGTGCATGTTGACCCTGCTTGAATGCTTGAGGCCACTGAATATATGGCAGGTCGAAGAGGGATGTGCAGCAGGTCAATCCAGTACACAGCAACACATCAACAAATGTTTGACAGCTCGAGACAATTGGATGAGGGATTGACAAGTCGAAAGGTTCGCTATGTAACACATGGGGTCGAGATCACTGGGCCTGGTTAAATGGATGTGCAGCAGAAGCAATCACTAGTGGGCTGCAGTGGGGTGTGGGAGCACATGAATGGCTTGAAACCACTAGGAAAAAGGAATGAAGCGATGAGGGAAGAGGGAGGAGGGGTTGCTGGTAGTGACATTGATAATATCTTTCAGATGTGGTACACTGAGGGTTAGCAAGTGGTGTGCCACACACTGGCAGTGGCATCTCACTAGGATTCATGAATGACCAGTGGTGGAACTTGGCTCCAATTTCTCCCAGCACCAACTCAAAATGCCTCCTGAATTAGATGGTATTGCTCCAGTGCACATTGGATGGCAAATGAAGAGTGGGATCTTTGCCAGTGGATTTCCTGCTGATTGAATGCTGGTGAAAGGTCTAAGTGGTATTCTGAATGATATGCTGGAGATTAACAGGGAGGTAATGCAGTGTGAGACTGCCACATGAGGAAATATGTAGTTGAATGCCAGTGGAGGATCTGAGTGGCATTGAGATTAACAGGGAGGTAATGCAGTGTGAGACTGTCCACACAGCTCATATGAATGGAGTTGGACATCATGTTCTCCAGCTGAAAAAGGAGGTAATGAGGGGCAGCAACAAGTTGGATAAACTCAGAAATGTAGGGGTCAAGACGCAATTTCAAAAGCATGGTGGTTAGCATATTTGTTGACATAATATGCATGAAACCTGTCATATGATTGTTTGGGTTGAAGGTCATCCAGAACTTGTTGGCCAGCATAAGTAGGAATGAGGTGGGCTATATGGTACATTGTGTCCACATGTATTACGGAGATATCAGGCTGACAGCACAAATTGAAGCCAGGGCAAATGATCCACATGCTGGTGTCCTCATCAGGCTCATCCCCATGCCAAATGAACCAGCAGACGAGAGTGCAAGGATAATATATCCCTAAATGAATGAATGAGAAGAATGCAAGAATGCAGACAACATCAAGCCCCCACATGCCAGGAAGAGTTGGATCTGTGGTCACAAAGGTACAATCTCACCATGCCGGCCTGTTCCTTCATATAGAACAGCAGCAGATGATTTCACATTTCATTCCATGAATTCCGCTGACATCACTTGGTGCATAGAAGGTCATTCTTGCAGAATTGTAGACCTTCACTTTACTGTCATATCATGGATATTCTGCCAGTGGTATGTCTTCTAGGGCTTGGGGTTCATATGGATGCTTCATGTGGTGCAAGAACTGTTGGATCACATCTCAAAGCTGTGGTACTCCAAGCTCATCATGAAGCTCTGTAACTGTACCTGCCTGCCTTTGTTCTGCATTGTCCAAACAATAGCAAAAATATACATGAGTCTTTTAGTACTTATGAGGCACACATGTGAGTTCAACATGAGCTTCAATACTCATTGGTGTATCTACCGGCTCACTATCCTCCCCATCCTCATCTTCATTTGCAAGGATTCATGTGGATCTCTCAGCATTGGGTTTGCCAACTACACTGCCAGTGTCTTCAACATTGCAGGTAACATTGCTGCTCATCAATACATCTGATATACAACTGCCTGAAAGCATTCCATGCTTTTCAAAATCAACACAGCATGTGGCTAACTTATCAAGGCACTGGTTTGTGAGGAGCATTTGACCAAGTGCATTATGGTGGTTGGAATAATGATAGGGCTGCTTGACTGCTTTAATGTGTTTTGATTTGGTAATAGAGAAGCATAGACCATTGGGCGCCCTGAAAAGTCATATCATATCAGGGTAATGCTTTATGGAGTGCTGTTGAGGGAGATTAAATGACATCATGATGTCGGGCCAGAACACTTCACAATATCGATGGAACTGATCTAAGGCTGACTGGATCTCGGCAAGTGACTCTTCTGTAATAATATTGCATTGGACAAGGTAGCAAAACTCAAAAAAAGCCTGAAGAGTGCGAATCATGTCCCAGGGAACATAACCTTCTATTGCAAGGACATAGACCTGTTAATGACAACAGATTTGGATTGAGGTGGGTGGGAATGTAGAACTAACATACCTTCATCAATGCCTTGAAATTGTCACCCATCCATTGCTTGAGGTAATGCCCTTGAGGGAACCATCTAAGTCCTGAGAATGGAGTCACAGTAGCAATTTTGTTCAAACATGTCAGTGATGAGTGCAATGAAATTGGATATTTATTGATCTACTGACTTATGATCAATCTCATCGAGAATGGCATCAGCTTCTCCCTCATAGGTGTGGACTATATACTTTTCTATCCACTCAACTAGATGGTCCTTGAATGCAGCTTTGATGATTTGATGAAGCAAGTCTGGTGAGAGTATGTGGTGAATATCAGCCTGAGGGAAATTGTTGGTGAATGGCTATAGCCCAATTGATCAGCAGAATATTAATATTCAAGTTAGTCAAGATGTAGACTTGCAATGAGTTGGCTTATAATACCATAGTCATCCCAAAGGTCAGTATGACCAAACAATCTAACAAGCATTTCAGTGTGCTCACAAGTGCAAAAAAGTGCATCCTTATCAAGGTCACGACAATTGGCCAGGCACCTCAACAGCAACTAATTAGTTGGACTGGATGTGAAAATGGTCTAGCTTACTTTGGACACCATCTGCAGACAATGCAGGATAACAACACTTGCTCCTCATAATCAGTGATATAAGGACCAAGTCCAAAAATGACATGGTGATAGTGTCCATCACTGAAGTGCATAATCTCTGGTGTGGTCATACCAGGTTTGATTGACTGCAAAATGAAAGCAAGCAACGAGTGAAACAATTATCATCAAAAGCAACAAAATTCATTGGTCTTTGCATGTTGATTTGTGGCTAGGAGATTGAAACATATTATACACCCAATGACATGAAGTTTAAGTGGAACGTACTTTTGGGCTGTGCAAGGAAGCCAATCAGTACCAGGGCATTCTGATGTGCATGCCTGACATTGTTCTGAACATTTCTTATTGACATGTACAAAAAATAATAGTCATTTTGTCCAGTTGTGACAGAGACTGTTGTTTTATCACTACCAAGAATCAATGGAATAAAAACTGCTCCATGCGAACCAATGTCTTGAGCAATGATGTCCTGTATTTAATTCAGTCCAATTCATATATGATAAATGACAAGCTTTTACTGCCTGCTGCCATGCTCAATTACCAGACATGAAGTCACACCAGTGATGCTTGTTTGTTTCTGAGTCATATTCCCGATATGGCACTAGATCCATCTCATTTTCAAAGTCTGGATTAGCTAGAATATTGCTAACAACCTCTTGCAGGTCTTGGTAGTAAACTTCATATCTACATATCTTTCATCCATGACAGCAGTACATTTTGATCCAGTGGCAGGCCAATATATTTAACAGTGAAGTTGCTCCATTTGACATCACAGAGTGTTGAACTGCCAATTGTCCAGTATAAGTCTTTGTGGCTGGCAAATAGTGGTTCTCCACCAACTTGAAGTAATGAGGCTGCCCAAATATCCATCAGTTTATTGATCTGTGCACCAGGCATCTGATTTCATGTATATAAGAAGTTAGCAAGTTCGAAATGAATGCAGCTGCAGAACAGCTGCCAATCATCACAGGACCTCAGCAGCAAAGGTTTGGAGGGTGTATCCCGAGGGAGAAAGTAACCATTGGTGTCATAAGGCTGACCTAATGGTATGTTGTCAGTATGCATGACACAAACTCTGGTACTTACCAGTTAGGTGTGAATGGTAGTTCCTATACACCTTTTTGCCTGGGCCAATAAATACCACATCAACATCGTGTGAGGGAGTCGATAAGTGCCAGTTGGAAGATGACTGGCTTTGGGGGTTATCCTGAGGGTGGTCTGGCTCATGTTCACCTTCATCATGATCTGACCGTCCCTGTGAATAGTTGCCAAGGTCATTGGGTGGAGATACTGCTCAATGCATAGCATTGGTGTGCTGTGTCAGCCCCGAGTGGTTTTTGAACCAGCATGGACATTGAGGGCATGAATATGTGAGATTATGATGGTGGAGCACACCCCAACTATGAGCAGTTTCTTGGCGAGGCATGTGGAAGACAGTGGAAGTGTTAGGGAGGCAAGAGATATGCCAAAGAATGTGGTCCAATGACAGACACAAAAGACTAGTGGCTGCTAGTGTACTCACTTTGGATTCCACAATGATATAATAAATCTTGACAGTTATGAATTACGACCATAACCTTGAAAACTATTCTTCAAAACATTTCATCAGCTTGTTCAATATTGTTTTGCTTTTAACTCACCATGTCCACCTGCAAGACTTGTCCTTCCAATGTGCATAAGCGCCTTGGTGTACTAGACCTGCCACAAAAGAAAAGAACTTTGGCAGAGAAAAAAGCTGACAACGAGCTCATGGCAAATGCATGGGCTGAGAGAGAGGCTGCCACCAGCCAGGCATTACAAAGGGTTGGTGAGTTCAAGGAGAAAATGCAGAATGAACAGGTGACAATCATGGGCTCTGTGGCCAAGCCTGTTTGCCCAGCTATAAAGAAGAGTAAGTATGCCTACCCATTGATAGACAGCACAACTTACCAATCCACTTGTATCATCCTCGTGGTCCTATAGTGCCAGCAGCTACACTGGTCAAGGGAGCAAAAAATAAATCAGTATGAGAACAGTCCAAGAAATTAACTCATGTTGCATAGAATCTCAAATGTTTGGCAGCATGGAGGTGTTGGACCATGAGGTGGCAATCACGAAAGTGAGAAAGGCATCAAACATATTGTTGTATGAGGTGCTGCAGGCAGCAAAGAAGACTAGAGATGCCAAAAGGCGAGGTGTACCACATGTTGATGGTGCCAACATGGACATCTTGTACATCGCTTGATTTCCCACCATATCATAATGCTTTTGCTAACTGAAGGTACACTATTCTTCTGGAACCTGTGCTGACATCATAGAGCTGCAATGCAAGATGCTCTGTTAGATCATGTTCAAGACTGGGCTGAAAATGTTGACTCACCAGGAAAGAAGCTTCCTGCACATAAATCCGGCAGTGCTAGCAGCAAGAAACATACAAGCACAGCTGCAGGTGTTTGAGGGATTTCTGGACTAGCTTGAACAAGTCTAGTCGAGCGGTGGCTTTGGTGTCGAAGGGGTAGAACGTGGTTTCAAAGTTTGCTGTGAACTTTTCAAAGGTTTTCTCTGTGTTGGAGATTGTGGCGTCGGCAAGTTTGTCGTACCACATCTCGGCGAAGTTGGCTCCTCGCCCTTCGCTCATTTTGTTCAGGATGGTGGTGACTTTTCCTTTATCAAAGGAATAAAGACTGGCATTCAGGAAGAAGTAAGCTTTCATAGCTTTAATCCATCGGGAAGCGTCCGTGGATTTTCCGGAGAAGTCGGCAGGGAGGGCCGCTTTGAGCTCAGTGGCTTTTGATGACATCTTTGGGGGAGTACTGGGTGTTCTTGATGGAGGTGCAGGGGTTACAGATGCAATGGCTAAGGGTCTGGGGTTTGCTGGGGGAGGAACGATGGGTCTAGGATTTGCTGAAGTGTTTCCTTGTGGGGGTGAGTCAATTTCAACGTCTGACTCCTCTGGGTTGAGGGAGAATAGTCCCTTTCTGAAACTCATGGTGATGATGGATAGGTCCTTCACCTGGAGAGGTGGGACCAAGGTTACTCTTGGTCTTTTGTTATGCGATGCATATCAAAGGAGTACTCGATACTAGACAACACTCTAAGGCGATGCTCATGTAGAGACTGACACCTTAGAGGTTGTGTTTCACAAGTGACTAAGGTGTGACTAAGGATATGCTAGCGACAACTAGCCTCGAAGAGACTTAGGTTGGACTCAAAGGTTGAGACTGATATACGCTTAGATTGCGTAGACCAAGAGTACCGTACATAGTCGAGAACTACCTAGTATTTATAGGTAAAGGAAATGCGCACGGACCAGCGTGATAGGTGCTAAGAAAGGAAAGAGAAAGAATATAGGAGAACACAATGGAATAACGGTGACATCATAGGAAGAATGTTAGAGAACACAATGGAATATTGGATCACATGTCATTGTAAGAGAAACGACAGAGAAGGCAATGGTCCAGTTAGAGAAGTATGAGAAGGATCATGTTAGAACTGACGAGAAGAAGAAAGCTGATGTTGAAGACAGAGGTGTGTCTCCATGTTCATGTGTAAGAAAAGTAGGAAATGAGGAGAACACATGGATGAAGTAACAAAATTGTAACAACTCCGATATGCTGAGGGAAGGCCTTGTCACTACTCCACAATGTAGCTCACTATGCAGAAACCCGAAATGTGGGCCGATACTTCTTGGGCAAACAGCAAGTCAATCGTGCTCTAGAGGGGGCAAGCCTGACTAAGAGCAATGGTACAAAGTACTGCACTTGCTATCACTGCAAATAGTAAGAGGAGCGAAGAGATGGCTTCCAGATCTGAGCATGATCGAAGTGAAGTGGAACTTTGATAGAAAGTTGACTTTACACAGTAAATTAGTGTATATCAAGGTTGGGATTTACATGAAAGAAGCATTGCTATATATAGTGCAAGAGGGCTTCAGGGCAGGCTAAATATAAATACTAATCAGAACAATCGAGATGCGGTACCAGATTGGATTGGGGGAATTGGACTATGAGGCTGTGTGTGAGAGAACATAGCTGAGGAGAGGCTGTCCATATGAAATATAGTAGAATGTGAAATAGAGGAAATGAAACATAGCCTAAGTACAGTGTCCACCGCTTTGTGCAGCCTTGATGGTGGTGTTGATGGTCAGAGTCTAGAAGGCATTGCCTTCAGCATTGGGGGTCAAGGGGGCGTCAGAGAAATAGTGCCCCATGTCATACAAGAGATCGTTCCACAGAGAAATGGAGGGAATGTCAGTATGTAGGGAAAAATAGGTATCCCCCTGGTCAACCGTAACAGCATCTCACCCCCACTGCTGGAGAATATTGCATTAGATTGGCATTCCAATCCATTGACATCATCATGTTGGAACTCTAAAACCATCTTTATACTCTCAGTTGACTTTTACAACAACCTCAAAAATGGTGCATACTAGGATGTCATCTTCGATGGACAAACCATAGCTCAAATGCACCAAGCTCACCGAATACAGGCCAGAATTAGTGTTGCCATCAATGACCAAGCCCAGGTAATAGCCCACATAGCTGCAGAGGAAAAGCATTGAAAGGGTGACAGAATGATCACCTGTCACCATGGGATATATTATTTTATCAATCATCTTCCATTTTCTCTTGCTCATAATGATTTCAAAGACTCTTGCTAGGCACATCAAAATCACATTGCAGAATTGTTCTCGAGATCCTAAGAAGTGGGATGTCATTCACATGATCATTGATAGACTTAATGTCAAGGGTATGAGTGGTGATGAGACTGATTGTCCTCCTTTTTTGAAGCCCAAGGTCCTGCAGTGTCTTGAACTTCCTTGGATTAGCCCAGACATTTTCCATTTATTCCAATTTGTGGAGACCTACAAATCAGCTCTCAGAATGGAAAATATGCTGGAACAAATTGGTAATTCATTATTGAAGCAGCATTAGGAGGTAGGCAGGAAAGAAGTAAGATTGACTGCAATCACAGGCCTTCCTCATAGCATCAGTAAACACAGAATTTCACCATAGTGCTCATAGTGCCATAGTAGTTTCATAGTAGTTATAGTGATTTCATAGATAACTCATAGTGTTCATAGTGTTCATAGTGTCATAGTATTGATAGTGTATTCATAGTGTCCATAGTATCATAGTATCATAGTATTGAAAGTGCATTTATAGTGTCCATAGTATCATAGTATTTCATAGCATTCATAGTATATTCATAGTAGTCATAGTGGTAATACAGTAGCACTGTAATGTTAAGCTAATCCTAATCCTAATCCTAATTCTAATTCTAATTCTAATTCTAATCCTAATCCTAATCCTAACCTTAATCAAAAAGTAAACAAAAAGTATAGTCAGAAAGTGTACAAAAAGTGTAGTCAGATTGTAGCTACAAAGTGTACAGAAAGTGTAGTTAAAGTATAGTCACAAAGTGTATTCAAAGTATAGCCAAAAGTGTAGCCAGAAAGTGTAGAGAAAGTATAGTCAAATGTGTAGTCAAATGTTGTACAAAAAGTGTAGGAAAAAAGTGTGGTCAAACTGTTGTACAAAATATACAAGTCCATTGTCCCACACTCAGTGTCAAAAGAGTGGACTTTGTTTGCCAATGTTTGGCCACCCAATCTTATATAAACCAGCCAGACTTCAAAAACTTTTCCACACCCTCTTGCTTCTCAATTTTATCCTTCTTTATTCATCACAATAAGTCAATACTTTGTAAGTCAATATTTTGACTTGATATGTTGCTAATTTGAATTAGGGTTAGGATTAGGATTAGGGTTAGGATTAGGATTAGGATTAGGATTAGAATTAGGATTGGCTGATGATTAAGATTGCTAAGCCACTATGAAAGCACTATACATACTATGACATACTATGAAGGTACTATAACATACTATGAAACCACTATGAACTATAAATACACTATGAAAGTACTATGAGAGTACTATGAGACACTATGAGAATACTATGATAGACTGTGGTCATACTATGTATGAATAGACTATGAGACACTATCATAGTACTATCAAACCACTGTCTAGTTGGACCCTCACTATGAGCACTATGCTATTGTCTAGTACTATCCAGCACTGGACAGTTAACCCTGTTTTTACTGATGTAATTGGTATAACAATGACTGGTTTCAAGGTTTGACTACTAGTGCCTGCTTGATGCTTTATGCTCAGAAGGATGTCGCTATTCCTAGTTTGGTAAGTTCAATCCATATAGCAATCTAGATCCCAAGCTCATATATTTTGCAGGAGCTTTATGCCTCTAAGTGAGGTAAGGCCCCTCTCAGGGGACCATTGTAAAACAACCAAGCCTTACCGGAAGGCACTAACAATCAATAGTGACAATAAGGGTGAATCAAGTAGCTCTTGTAGTCAACCAGTAAAGGTGGAAAAGACCAAGAGGACAAGACTGAGATCCTCTGGTGGTGACTTGGGCCTTTATATACTGTCTAGGGGTTTACACTTGTGTACACTAGATCTAACAATATGCTATGCTATATGCATGATCGGTGAGGCAAACATAAGGAAAACATGTGTTTGTCTAGACTAACATGTGTGATCCTGCAGGAAAGCATGAGGCGATCTAGACCTTGGATGAGTCAAGGTGAGTGGCATGAGAATGCCATGAGGCTGATGGGTCTAGATCTCTGCATGGACTTGAGCATTTGGCAGGTTCGGGTTATAGGGGTAAAAGATAGGGGCTAAATGCAAAAGTCAATGTATAAAATCGGGAAAAATAGTAGAAATAAAGGGAAAAATAATATGGTCTGTAATATATTGAATGGCCCATCAAGTGGACCCCTGATATGTTCCTTGTACATAGTGTTAATCAATCCTTAAATCTGCATGAAACCTATTTTCTTGGCCATTTTCTAGATATGTTTCTTTTGTGATTTGCCATCTGAGGTAGAGACTGTATATCCAATAGATTAAAAATTTGTCTCAAATGTGTTACAAGTATGTACAGTCACAATACTCCAAATAATTCTCCCAATTTGTATTCAAATAATATTTTGTCCATACTGTATTCTGACCATTGTTTCAAATCTGATGACCCTTTATTGCCTTCTGGACAAGGTCAGCCTATTTTGGATAAACTTGTGCTCCTTATGTTTTGTAATAGCAAGTGCATACAGTACATATCCATGAAAATTCTCACAATCTGCTTATCAATTTGTAAGGTAAAGAAAATGTAAAACACAGGTACAATCTGTTAATGGATAAGTATTCAAATTGTTGGATGAACAATTTCGATTGCATCTCAGGTGTTACCACACCCTAAAAACCCACTACTTACGTAGCAGAAATAAGGATTACCTCATTTCCCTGATGCATACAGTACAACAAGAGCATGGACAAAGGATACCCAATGCACAATGTGTGGATTCCAAAAGAACATGGCACTATTTTCTATTGTGCAGGTATGCCTTCCTGAAGGACTTGCAGTAGTGATGAAGAATGAAAGCTCACTCTCCAGCACCAATACTACTTCCACTAGCAACTGTAGCAGCATACTCTTGTTTCACGCCATCCCAGCCTTCAAACCAAGAGGGGGGTCGGCTACCAGGCGCCCAGCGTGCCCAACGTGGAGTGGTGGCATGTGACGTGCGTAAAGAAGGGTTGCTAAAAGTTCAAATGTAAGCGAGCATAGTGGATGTCGTCGCAGAGACATACTTGGCGCGTAAAGTTGGTCCTAACGCAAGGCGAGCAAAATTGCTCGGGAATAGTGGATTGCCTGGTGCGCGGTCACCAACGGGGTCATATGCACGCTCGCTCTCACTGTCCCCAATTTCTGAAGGGGCATTGTAGCCCAAGTCACGATATATATATGAGCTGCAAATAAATGATCAGAACAAAATAAGTTGTGGTTTGAAGAATGCCTAACCCAGACACAGGCCGCCCAAGGCTTGTGATAGACCCATGGGAACTCGTCCGAGAGAGACGACGTGTGAGAGGAGACAGGGAGAAATCTGGACTGCGGGGTTCGACGCTGTTTCTTCCTGATACGTACGTGCTGATAGCTGGACTAGGTGGATACGAAAATACATGTGGTGTGACTGCAGAAGAGGAAGGAACTGGGGACGTGCAAACACGAAGTCCATGAATCTGCGCTGTCAGATCATCATCCGCCTTAATGCGATCTTCGTCACCGGTGTCGACACTGGGTTCCTCCTCTTCCTCACGATCCTCGACGATGTCTTGTAATACTTGATCAGCTTGGGACTTGGAAGCAGATTGAGAAAGACCAGGCGGAAGACTGGATGGTGGTGGGTTGCTTGCTCCAGGAGTAGAAGGGGGAGGGTTCGAGGATGAGGTGGCTAAGATGGTTTCGATCGTCAGTGATTGCCCTGGGGACGATGACAAGGTGACCGAATCTAGGAACTGATCGGAATGATCAGTGACGTCTTGGACATGTCCATCTGCTTGGAGGGAAAGAGCAGGCGCGCTATCTTCAGTGTCGATGGAATAACAAGTATCCGAATCTTCCTCCTCCAATTCAGGGGGCACGCCTAGCGCGCCTTTCAAGCGTTCCCAGATGAGCTCAGAATGAGCAAGAACGCATTTTCGGGCTCGTCTCACCCACACAGCATCGTTAACAGATGAGCGATCAACTTCAGTTAGCCATTGACGTAACGTGTTGAAGGTCCATCGGGCTGGGTCGATGGTGAAGGGATCCTGTATCTGTATCTCTTCATGCGGTGTCTGCGTTGGGAAGGTCTGAGCCAAGAGGGAGAATAATTTCTTCGTTGGAGGGATTGAGAGCAGATGAGTAGTTTCCGCAGCTCTATCAAGAAAGGGCAGGTAGACATCGACTGGCAGCAGAGCGAATGTTGCTGGCGAAGAAGTCGACGCTGCTGTACAACCGGAGTTGCTCGGACTGGACGGATTTGCTGAACCAGGGACGTAGCGAGGGGCGGATGATTGACGAGCGAGGTCGACGAGCTGTTCTGGTGTAAGATTGGGCTTTGAGAACGTGGATCCACCGGACGCGGAATGCCGACGAGTAAACTGAGGAGAACTCGGGCGGAGACGAGGGGAAGCAGATGGACTAGAACCAGTTCTAGTAGAAGAGTTATTCTGCGGACCCGAGGACGAGAGCGGGATGGAGGGTTGAGGGGGAGAAACAGGGGAACTTGAAAAGGAGGAGAAAGCAAAGCTGAGTCTGTTATCTGCAGGAGAGGAACCAGAAGTACTGCCGTTACGACGGAGCGATCTGCGATGGTGGATAGGAGAAGAGGGTGAGTTGGACAAGTTGAGTGGGGCATTCACAGAGACAGAGGATGCGGGGTCGACGACGCGAACGATTGTCAGGGTCGAGGAGGAAGATCGATTGGGATCATGGTTAAGAGCTGCGTTTTTTCCGTGCGGGTCTAGTGCGCTCACAGATCCCCGTCTCACTGCGAGTCTCCTTGGCGGGCTTTGGGACATTGTTCAGGACGACAGAATCGATTAGTGCCTCCGACCTCATCCGGGGTAACTTCCCAATTCAGCTGTGTGACAACATGTCGCAATTGTCACAGCTCCTCGACTCGGCAGACGCCGAGGCACTGTACAGTAGCACTTTCAGCCACAACAGGTATGCACACAGTAAATCATCCAGCCACACGTCGATAATGGCCCAGCGTGTTACGCTCCGCAAACGCACACCTTACAACACCACCTCCAACCGCCGCCGCATCGTAAAGACTCCAGGCGGAAAGCTTGTTTATCACCATCTCAAAAAACTCCCTACTCAACCTAAATGTGGTGATTGCGGGATCGGATTGCCTGGTGTATGCTGAAAGCTTTGCTGGCCCGTGTACGAGGCACTCATATGAGCTCCGTAGGTTCCTGCACTTCGGCCACGCCAGTATGCCACTGTTTCGAAACGCATAAAGACAGTCCGTCGCGCGTACGGGGGTTCACGGTGCGGTGACTGTGTAAAGTCGCGGTACGTCTTTTGTCATCTCGCATTCCGTTCCATATTTCACCATTCTCCTACACAGTATCCTCAGGGCATTCCTGGTTGAGGAGGCAAAAATCGTAAAGAAGGTCATCAAAAGCCAAAAGACCGCTGCTCGAAAGTGATTCGCCTCTCTCTGCGGATGACACCAGTGGCTGCTTTCTGCGTATGGCTATTCATTGTGTTTTTCTTTACGTTTTACGTCGACCCGTACTGCATCCCATGTAATGGCTCCCTCAACCAATTTAGCAAGGCCGCTATGCTTCGTCTCTTGGTATCTCAGGCAGATAGGCTTGATCATGCCATGACCATAACATCACGTTTTACGTCAGTATCTACACGAGATCATCAAGGTCGTAAGTTAGCAAGACTTGGCCAGGACAACACTCATCCTACCGAGTTCAAGTGTAGCAGAGATTATCCTAGACTCCAAGCTCATTGCACAATAGTTATCGAATCTAGGGATTACTATGAAACAGGATCGTGTAGCTTCTATTGGCTGTCATAAATATCGATAGTCTTCGTCTAGGCGGACACCTGTGTTTCATGTATGAATTCAACCCCGTGTAGATGGGAATGCGGATAGGTAAGGGAGACCGTGTCGGTCGGAGGGGAATCAAGCGAAGGAGGAGGAGAGGGGTAAGGGTCAGTGGGTGATATGATTCCAGCGCGTTTAGTAAATGCCGAAGACAAACTCAGTGGAGAAACACGGGTGGAAAGCTTCCTCTCTAGAGAGCCCTTGTGCATCTCAGGCAATTGTGCTCGTGTACCGCCAGGAAGCAAGGGAGGGAACTGAGGTCGTGATTTCATCCCAGTTGTGGATGACATCCCAGATTTCACCCACGAACTAGGTGATGATGGGGTGCTACCGCTCAACAGTTGCTCATCCGTGCGGTTAGAGGGAAGCATCATGTCCCGAGTGGCCTCTACTCTCCTCACTTTGGTCTCCCCCTTTTCTACATCACTCTTCGCAGAGTTGTACGTATATAAGCCGATGAATGTCAACCCAATCCCGGCGCCTTGGATTGGGTGGATCCTCTGGTTGAACCATAAAATTGCCATGCATATGACCCATATCCGTTTGACCAAGGAGGCGATGGAATACGTGACTGGAGAGGTGGATGACAAAATCACGAATGCGATAATGTTCTGGGCGAAGTGTGCAAGACCATTGACAATGAAGTGGTAGGAGAGGGAGTGTATAGAGGAATGGCCATGATGAGGATGGACAACATATGTCGGGTTATCAAGGGCAGCGAGGAGACGAGGGAGGTCCGTGAAACTCCAGAGGGGTACCATGAGAGCGAATGCCGCGCCTGATGAATAAAACAACAAGTTCACTTTATCAAGCCGATGCGAGGATGCTTGCGATCCAGACGGCATAACCTTCTTGAAAAAGATGTTCGAGCTCACGAAGACAAGGGCGGAACCAAAGGCACAGAGCAACCCCATTGGACTTGACGCGGAAGTATCAAACGTGGAAGCTAGCATGACTCCGATAGTCAAGGGAAGGAGTGATAGATAAGTCTTGGGAGAGTATTTGACCCCAAAGAGAAGTGCGTACGCGGCGACAGTGAAGAGCGGCGACAACGCCTGTGGTATTATTTGAGCAATGAAGGGGGAAGATAAGGATGCAAGATACCTTGATGGTGTGCACGGTGCTAACGTGAATTCTGGAGATTGCCATGCTAGAAAACATATGTCCCCCGACCTGGAATGCACCCATAGGCAAGGTGGCTCTCAGTATAGCGACCGTTGGCGAGCGCAACTTGCTGAAATTGATCGCAGGGGTCATGATTAAGAGACAGCAGGAGGCGACAAAACCAAATTGGATGATAGTGAGAGTGACTGGGTAGCGAAACTGCTCGAGGATCGCTTTCCCAGTGTTTGACGACAGGGCGGACGTTGTGTACCAAAATATACACAAGATAAGAAAGCGGGCGGTGGAAGCAGAAGGTCCTGCTGCAGATGTCCAAGGACCCCGGGTGCGACGGACGAAAGATGAGGGAAAGTGATGTGCTTCTGGTGCGAATGGCCGGCGGTAAAAAATCCTCTTGAGGTTTTCCGAGATCGAGGAAAAAGAAAACAAAGAAGGGTGGCCTAATCGGTTGCTCCAAGCACCTTGCGACATAGATAATGGTGCTTCCGAGGGATTGCTGGCCTGCCAAGCATGCCCGAAATTCGCGGGATTATCATGGAGGTATTCATCATATGGGGGATATCTGACGGGATCGGTAACGGGGCGATTTTTCTGCATTCCACGAAGGAAAGAGCGTGCAAGAGGGTTAGGGAAGGGGACTACGACTCCCGTATGCGCAGTGAAGCTTGTCCACACTAACCGCAACGTCGAATAAGGTCACAGTGCACAGCCACGGTAACCTCTTCCAGGCTCACGTGTCACAGAAGGACCTACCCTAAAGTAGTCCAGTGGCCCTGTCAGAGTACCAGATCACCCGGTATCGAAATTAAGGCTGTCGCTGTAGTCGCCGTTCCCTCAAGAAGCCCATCATGGTCAGTCGTATGTCCTCTGATATGGTTGTGTACACCCCGAGAAACCATCCTTCAATGCTTTCTGTCAATGGGATGGGTGGATGCCGCCCGCCTTGTTGGGATGGACTGGATATATGCCCTCGCCGTGCTCTCGACCTCACAGCATCTGACGCTTTCTCTGTTTCGTAGGCCCGTGGACCAAAAAAGCACTTGAAACGTCTTGCAGCTCCATCGGCATGGATGCTCGACAAACTGAGCGGCACCTATGTGAGGAACCTCAACATTTCATCATCTCTGAAAACTCAAACACGGGTCACAGGCTCCCCGCCCATCGCCTGGCCCTCACAAGCTCCGCGAGTCCCTTCCCCTTACGATCTTTCTCCGAAACAGGCTCAAATATGCTCTGACTGGACGCGAAGTTATTACAATCGTCAACCAACGCCTCATTAAAGTCGATGGGAAAGTCCGCACCGACCCTAACTATCCCACCGGCTTCATGGGTAAGCAATTCCAGTCTTTTACTCAGATATAGTACATTTATATTTGGTCAGATACAATCTCGATTGAAAAGTCGGGCGAGCATTTTCGCCTGCTGTATGATGTGAAGGGCCGTTTCACTATTCATCGCATCACCCCCGAGGAGGCTACATACAAACTTCTGAAGGTCCGCAAAGTAGCCCTTGGCGCCAAGGGTGTCCCCCATATCGTCACACACGACGGGCGCACAATCCGTTATCCTGACCCAGCAATCAAGGTCAACGACACTGTGAAGTTTGACCTCGAGCAAAGCAAAATCACCGACTTTGTACCCTTTGACACCGGTAACATCGTCATAATTACTGGTGGTCGTAACATGGGTCGTGCAGGTGTCATCGTTCACCGTGAGAAGCATGTTGGAGGTTTCGATATCGTCCATGTCAAGGATTCTCTCGATCGTACGTTCGCCACACGGTATGTGACATTACGCGTCTCGTACACCAGTGAGCTCCAGCTATTGGCGATTATAGTATCTCCAACATCTTTGTTATCGGTCAAGGCACCAAGCCTTGGATATCGTTGCCGAAGGGCAAGGGTACTAAACTGACGATTTCTGAGGAGAGAGACCTCCGGAGGAGACGCGCCGCTGAGCAATAGATACGCATTATCATTGGTCCTTGCCGGTTTCTCTTTCAGGTGTATGTACCTCCATGTGTATGCCTCCCACGATTAAAAAAATGCAGCTGACCACATGGTGCATGTGGTTATGATACATCGCTTTCTCTCACATCGCAGATAAAACGTTAGTCAATCTTGGTCTCAACAGTATGGTTCGAATTACCAGTAATCGGTTGCTTTAGGTTGTATGACAGACGGCTTAGTAGACCTCTTCTCCAACTCCCATCGTTTCAACCACTTGGTCATCTTTGCCCTTGAAGTAGGTCTACCTACGTTCACGGTGGGTATCATTCTACCCCAGTCGCATGACATAGCAAAGCAAGTGAGCTCAAAGAATGAGCTGTGCTCCGAATAAGGCACCCCAAATATCTGAATGTTATGTGATGACTTTTGCGAGGGCTGGAGATCTGTGTAGGAGAATTGTTGTGACTCGCCATGGGAGATGATGGACTGGATGGAAGCATTGAGATTACTGCCAGAGGGGGGAGAGTAACTGTGAAAGGAGTCAACCGAAACCAAGCATCGGACTTGAACAACGCACCTCCACCCTGTCGGCCGGAACCCGATAACCCTCGAAAACGTGCCCTTGAATCTTTGAAGATACGTCCTAAGATTATCCGAAGTGACTGTCCCTAACGGCAATATATGTACGCTTGCTTCGGCAGGATCTGCAGTCAGGAGAGCGTGTAGCTCTTTATCAACCTGACATCGTAGTATTGCAGTCTTGCGCAGGTCACAGTAGATCTTCGCTCCAAGAGCTTGAGCAATCGCTTGAGTGCATTTTTATTCAGTTCCAACTCGGACGACAAGATCAGACTACCTACCTTTGACAATACGCTCCTTGCCTATTGAATATGTGCTAGGGACAAAATCAGTTGTGAATCAAAAACGTCAAGCACTTCATCTACCCTACTATCACAAGGATGCGCTCCTGCAGCATCTGTTGTCCTCCCGTCTCAGCAGATGTCGAAGATTTCATCCAAGCATCTATCGTGGAATTCCGGCTTCCCCCTCCCACCACTAGTCTGCGGGCTAAGTCCGCACAGGCAGAGATAACAAGTGGCTGAGGTGGAAATGTGTGCTGTTCTGGCGATTAAACTTCTCGACAGCCGAAGAAAAAATTACGACATACCTTCGGATCGAGATATGTAGTATCTAGGTAGATGTGATCGATGTGCTTTCCCTTCACGGCGGGATGGACGACATGACGTGGTGACGCGCGGAAATCCCCACAATGCAGGTAACGAAAGATTCTCGATGAGCATATAAACGGGGACTTGAATGCGCTGTCGCCAGCATCGATTGTTTGCTGCCCCTCAAAGAAGAATAGACAGGAACCTGGGCAGTGATTAGCTTCAATCAGGGTCACGCTCACTCCTCCAGTATTCGGTATAATTGTCGGTGTGTCCAATGGTAAGGGATGGATCCATCTAGGATCTACAGCTAGCATGTGTATAATTAAGTTGGCAGTCTCCTCTGTAGAAACATTAGCACAGGCTCGACAGGCTGCTCGTGCATTGACCTGAACAATAAATAGGACCACTCTTCCATTTGGATCCGAGGTTGGTGTAGTGATCGGAATGCGCGTGGCTATCGGTAGTCCAGTCAGCGTAGACGTATGAACAGTGGCGTGAATTTGAACAAACGTCAAAAAATACGCTGTGACACCGGGGATGGTACCATAGCAGAAAGCGTCCACTGCGATTGGCATTCCTTGTAATATCTTGTAAAACGGAGCTCTTCTTCGGTTTCCTCGGGTCAACTTAAAATCACGTTCAGTGGCGCCATCCGCCTCCACCCATATTTCGTTCTCTTTATGTGAATTCATTAGCACGGTGTACAGATCGCCTCCTTGGCCCCTGACGAGTGGACTCGGACCACCAGGTTCAATCGACACCGTGACCGATGTAGATTCTTGCATAACGAAGCTGTCATGTTGCAAGGTCGTATCGAGACATTGATTGACATGAGTCTGTGCTTCCTAATCGAGGAACAGTAACGGTCAGTGGATTGTGAGGTCGTCTATTTGGCGCGCTTACACGAACGAGGATTCCCGTCAGATCTACACCGCACACCGGACAAAAGCATTGTTCTTCGGAAGCCTCACCCTCACCCTCATCAGCTTTCGCGCCATCATCCAATGCTTCCAAAGCAACGAGTTCGTCGTCTCGAACAGCCCATTCTCCGATGGAAAACTCAGCTGTGGCGTCCTTAGCAGAGTTACCCCCGGCCATAGTGGACATGCTGTCGTGCGCGACTAAATTAGTTTGACTCCTTTCGGTCAGTTGGTTTCCTGGCAGGATAGGTTGAGACCCCTAACCCAACACAAAGCCCAGAAACACGAACTGACGGAAGTTGGTTCCAGCAAAGGAGCTGAAACGCCAAACATGGATTCTGGATGGTCTGGCTTGGGAGTGACTGGGGAATGCTGATGCGCGTGGAACCGGTCGCTCGATGCCTCCACGCGCAGATTAATGGGCCGCAACAGCTCGGAGGGCACACCGAAGGTATCCTTGTCTTCTGGGTGCGCTGGAGCAGATATGGCTGAGTTCAAAGGCTGGGAGTCTTCAGAAACCCCTGTCCTGGAGTTCATTCGAGCACTTCTTTTTCCATTCTCCTTCCCAAGGACATCGCCGTCACTGTCAGAATCGATGACAATGATTTCTCTTGATGCTACCTTCAAGTTTGTCTGTCGTATAGTAGGTGCCAATTCTTGTCGCGTTCTTACTCTTGCTCGCTTTATCCCCGCATCAGCATTGGAAAAGAAGTCCAATAGCGTGCGATTTGGAGAAGGTTCTTTGCGTTTTTTTGCGGATGGTCCCATGTGATAGTAAGGACAGAATCTAACTTGATGATGGATTCGAACCACTGGCAAAAGATGTGACTGTTACTTATGTAATTTGGATCATACACTTTTCTTGTTTTCCTATTCAGCTGGCACTTTCAAGTTCTAGTAAGCGGCACAGTACTGTCTACTACAGTACTGCTAGCCACTGATTACTCAGTTCTTCCTATAGGTACACTGATTAAATTTCGACGACCCGCAGTGAGACCTCTTTACGGAGGCGTGTATCCTCACTGTTCTGATGGGTTAACGACATCGTGGTCCCCTCACTGATCTGAGTCAACCTTATAATACACACGTCTTACTGTAAAACATCCTAGATATCCACCACGTCCGAGTCACATCACATAACACTTAGCTTCTCAGACACCATACCAGGACACTACAGTATACCTGGTCCCCCCCGTAGATCGTGTCGCTTCTACCTTCCGTCTCGCCTTACAATACTGTATTAATTGTCAAACGCGTGTTTGGCGTACACCTGATCAAGCCTATTAGCCGTAGTGAGCCAAATAAATCTAATTATATATTCTCTTCGGACCTCCGACGGAATCTTGGATTTAGATTCGAGTGAGCTCACACTTGTAGTCCGACCCCCAATGTCTGTTACCACCACCTCTATCCTTCACAGGACACCGTGGACACCCCCTGTCGCAGTTCGCGCTGAGGGTATTTATGTCGACCTTGAAGATGGCCGCCGTGTGATCGACGGGATCGGAGGGGCAGCTGTCTCGTGCATCGGTACCAGCCATCCAAAGGTCGTCGTCGCCATCAAGGAGCAGATTGATACCCTTACTTGTCCGTCTCGGCTGATATTTGCGATATGACTGAGGCCTCCATGTCGCTCAATAGATGTATACAACATGCAACTGTCCAGCAGTCCTGCAGAGGAGCTTGCAAAGTTCCTCGTTGATTCAAGCGATGGAGCATTTGAACTCGTAGCATTCACATCTGGCGGCAAGTATGGTTCCCAAACATGTAAAATGTAGCCTCCAACACTTGATGACAGGTTCTGAGGCCATGGAGGCGGTAATCAAGCTTTCAAGACAGGTTGGTGATATCCCCGACGATTCCGAGTCATCCCTGATGTAGGACTATCACAGTATTTCGTCGAAATTGGACAACCTGGCAGGAAAAACTTTATTGCCCGTAAGCTGTCGTTCCATGGCAATACTCTGAGCACCTTGTCGCTTGCCCATCACCCCACTCGGCGTGCACCTTACGAGGATATCCTCGACATCGAGCATTTCCATCACGTTTCCCCGGCATATGCGAAACGCTTCCAAAAACCAGACGAAACAGAAGAGCAGTACGTTGAACGCCTTCGACAAGAGTTAGAAGATAAGTTCATTGAACTTGGCCCGGAGACCGTAATTGGATGTGAGTTCTTTCATCATCGGTGTATCGCACAGCATTAAGTTTAGTTCGAGTCGCTGCAGAGACTGTTGTGGGTGCCACCACCGGTGTCCTAGGTGCCCCAAAGGGATACTTCGCGGCGATGAAGTCTGTTTGTGAAAAGTACGGAGCCTTGTTTATCTTGGACGAGGTCATGTCTGGGATGGGCAGTAAGCTGGTATCTCCTATCTAGTGAACGGTGTCATAATCTGCACTTCTAGGGATGGGCTCCCTGCACGCCTGGCAGAGCGTCGGTGACGGGGCAACCCCTGATCTACAGGCAGTTGCCAAGGGACTTGGTGGAGGGTACGTAAGTGCATACTTACCTAAGGCATTTATCTAACGGAACGCCAAATAGGTATGCATCTATCGGAGCAGTACTCCTATCCCCTAAAGTTGCGAGAGGTATACAAGGCGGGTCAGGTCTCCTTAAGCATGGACACACCTATCAGGTAGCACGACTTTCCTTTAGAACGCGAGGCGATCTCAGCATTCTTCTAGGCGCACCCATTGGCATGTGCAGCAGCCTTGGCTGTGCAAATGGTCATTAAAGAGGAGGATTTGCTCCCAAAGGTCGTACAGAACGGTGAACTGATGTATAAGCTCCTTCGTCAGGGACTATTGGCAGAAGGAGCATTAGCCAAGCCGTTCACATTCGACATTCGAGGTCGTGGCGCATTTTGGGGCATCGAGTTTGAATTCTCGGGTCATGAAGCAGCGAAACTTGATTTCAAGGGGAAAACGTTTGCTATGCTCGTCCAAGCACGCTGCCTCAGGAACGACCTCATTGCCATGGGGATGAATGGAGGAGCCAACCTTGATGGGTCCGAAGGCGACCATCTTATGTTGGGTCCTGCGTACAATGCGACGACAGAAGAGATTGGGAAGATTGTGGAGATATTCGTCAAGAGTGTGGATGAGATTCTGAGGGAATCGGTGGTGTAACAGGATCCCGAACTTGCTCAATTCTGACGGATCTTGGTATTTCTGTTTTTTATGGACCGCTAGAGGTGCTAGTACGCCACTAGCATTACGGCGTTTCCCACGCCTTCGCCTACGTTGTGGTCGAAGCAATACTACTTCAATTAGCACGCTCACTCTCTGGCACCCCTTCTGTTTCTTTCTCCTTAACCACGACCTTGTCCTAGACTTCTGTTTAACTCTCTGAATCGATGGCTGGGAGTAAGCTCTAAATGGACTTCCAACCTATCCATCAACAAGAGGCCACAAGCTCCAGTACCTCCCAGCTACCCCAATCAGAATCAGTTCAATTTCCATCCACTTCCACCTCAACTACTGTCTCCGAATCAAGATCGCTACGCTCCAGTGCTAGAGTCAAAGCTGCTAGACAGAAGGAGAAAGAACGTGAACAAGCAAGAGACAAGGACAGCGACGCAGTGGAGCAATCAAGTACACCCTCAGAAAACACTCGTACACTCAAGCCGACGACTTCAAAGAACAAACGATCCCGTGAAGTTGCTTCAGGAAAGGGAAAAGCAAAGGACTCTACCGACGATTCTACCCGGGTTTCTAAAAGGTGTGTCATCCTGTGAACCTTCCGACACTATTGAGTCTGACGCCCGTCATCTGCCGCGGCTCCAGGGCAAGGAGAACCACATTCCCATCAACCTCAGCCTCATCTCTCACTATCAACGAACCGACTAAGGACCGGAAAGGGAAGAAACGTGCTGCGCCTGAAGCCGATTCTGAAGAAGAGGGGGGCAATTCAGCTGTATTGTCATCTTCCAAACGCACTAGAACTACTGCCTATTCCTTGAGATCCCGAGCCGGTCCCTCAACCTCGATCTCTGTACCAATGCCGAAAAAGTCTAGGTAAGTGTGATTGTCCCACGCACGCGCTTGTGTTAAGACTATACCCTTAGACCTTCTCCGACCAAAGGCAAAGTCGCTGTTAAGGCGAAGACTGCTGCCACTGCCAGTACCTCTAGAATTCATGATGAAGACGTCGATATGGCTGACGTCGAAATGCTCAAATGCGAAGAACCTTCGCAGGAAGATCGGAAGGATAGTTATGCGGATGACGATGACGACGCAGATGATCGTGACGATGAACCTCTACCTGTCGAGGGTGATGTTGACGATGGTGGAGACGATGAAGAGCGGTCTCCAACAGAAGGTCCTCGAGGATTTGGTGGCTTGGATGAGACTGCTGCGATGGCCATTTTTGGTGACTATCGACACCTTGGGTCATACATGGTATCCCTCTCGGGGCGTCTCAAAGCCATGCTGAACAATATCAAGTCCACCGCCAGTCCAACCACTCGTCTTGTGACTCTGCAAGAGTTAAGCGAGTTACTTTCCATTTCCACGGAGGACACCTTGGCTGGTTCATTCCAGGTCGAAGAGTTCGTGCGTGAGCTTGTTAAAATTTTGGGAGGACGAGGCGTGAACGAAGATGATGATGATGACGGAGGTGACGATGAAGATCCCGATCCCGACGCCGCTCTCGCTGCCGCCTTAGCAATAAGCGCCGGGGGGAATTATCAAGGGGACGACAACCTCGAGGCTCAAATGCTTGCTTGTAGATGCCTCGCCAACCTCATGGAGGCACTTCCGGGGGTGGCCCATACCGTAGTTTATCATGGCGCTATCCCTGTTCTCTGCAGCAAGCTGATAGAGATTTCTTACATCGATCTGGCCGAACAAACCCTCAGTGTATGTTGGGCTTTTCTGTGCGTCTTGTTCTTCCTGACAGTGCTTTCACAGACACTGGAAAAGATCTCAGAGGAGTTCCCAAGTTCCATCGTCCGTGAAAATGGACTTGCAGCTTTGCTGCATTACCTCGACTTTTTCTCCATCGCCGTTCAAAGAACTGCCCTTCAGGCTGCTGCGAACTGCTGCAGGAATATTTCCTCTGACCACTATTCCATGGTTCTTGGCGTCTGGCCAATAATCCGCAACTGTTTGGGGTATTCTGATCAAAGGCTGGTTGAATTTGCTTGTCTTTGTGTTATACGAATCATCGATTCCTACCATCGTGCATCCACGGAGAACCTCGAGAACCTTTTGGATGAAACAGCGATTCGTGCCATAAATCTTCTCCTCTTGCCCTCGGGAGGATCGCCTCTAATTGCAGCGAACACATATACTTTGCTTCTGAGGGCGCTGGCTACTGCAGCTCGCGCTAGTCCCCGGATTACCATCGCTCTGTTGCAAGCAGACATCGTGGACACACTTTACCAGATTCTTACGGGTGTGCTACCTTCTGCATCTGCCGAAATGCTTGATGGCGGCCAGGGCCTTGGGGGTGATGTTACGCACATGACGGTAATGGAGAACTTGGCACACCGCTCCAAAGATCAGGTAGAAGAAGCGCTCAGTCTAATATCTGAACTGATGCCTCCCCTTCCGAAAGGTAGATTTCCTCCATTTCTCTGCAGAAAGGGAACTTACCTACTCCTAGATGGCGTTTTTGATCACAAGGGCTACACGGACAAGGCTCTGGCGCGGATGGTCAAAGCCAGGGCTAAAGCGGATCGCGCTGCTGCCCGGCAAGCTGCTATCGCCCCCTCTCGTCCCTTCACTGATTCAGTCATGACACCTGACACGCCACAGAGCTTTGCTGGGCATCACGATTCCACTCAGGAATCAGATGCTCAGGCTCAGGATACCGATGAGGCAATACCTCCTGTTTCCGGTGCAGAACCTCTCTCGGACAGAACAGAACTGCTGCGTTCTAAGCCAGATGTCGTTGGACGGTTTATGCAGCTGATGGTTCCCATCCTCATTGATGTGTATGCCGCGAGCGTGATCACACCAATCCGTGTCAAGACGCTTACTGGTCTGTTAAAGGCGGTGGGCTTTTTAGAAGGAGTTGAACTCAGGACTGCTTTACACGTCTGTACTTTCATTCAATTCGTGTCTCTCACTTCTGATTGCTTCCTTAGTTGGTCCCAGTTGCCAGCTTCGCGTCGTCCATCCTATCATTGAAAGATCACCCATCACTGATTATCGGAGCTCTACAGCTTGTTGACCTTCTTTTGCAAAAGCTTCCTTCTGAATATAGGCCAGCCTTACGAAGGGAGGGTGTTTTCCATGAAATCGAAGTTTTTGCTTCTAGAGCACTCTCCACGACAAAGCCGAAGGACAAGGAGGCGCCAGACACCTCCATTACGGGAGATGTGGCCATCTACGCTTCGCCTGCAATATCGGGACACAGAAAACATCATGTTTTCTCTCTGGAACCAGAAGATGCGATCACATTGCGCGCTCGTGTCATGCGGTTCAAGTACTCACTCGGCCAAGACGATGGCGGCAGCAACGGTGATGACTCGTTCGACGATCTCCGGCGCTTGGTCAAAAAGCTTTCTGTATCTGATGTATCTGAGCAAGCTATGTCTTCTACTTTGAGAGAGTTCGCGGACCACTTTGCCTCGGAGAATTCGGTCTCCAGTTTCGAACTGCTCCGGAGTGGTGCTGTCGAGGGACTTCTTCGCTTTTCCACAGAGAAAGGTCTAGGTAAGTCAAGCTTTGAGTGCCCAAGTCATGCACGCTGAGAATACGTAGTCCCGATCAAGCGCCGTCAAGAGATTCTGTTTGAAACCTTCACCCGGTCCTCCAGAGTTGGAAATTCAAGTCAATCCCCCCTTGCTGTTTTGGTCAAGAAGCTGCAAGAAAGCCTGACGAGGATGGAGAACTTTGAGGTGATCACTATTGCGCAAGGCAGCGACGGTAATTTTCATTGCTTTATGCATGGTTGATCGCTGACTTAGCTTTTCCCAGACTCAAAACGAAGCTCTCCGTCCTTGCTCGCCCGCCAGTTACGGCTTCGTTTGGTTGCGGACGATGAGTCAGACATACCACGAAATTTGCAGAACATGGTTGTATCGATTCACGCAATCGCAACATTCCAGGCCCTTAATGACTACCTTCGCCCTCGGGTTGCTGGATCGATGTCTAGTGGACGCTTGTCTAACATGCTTGCAGCATTGGCCGCGTCTGGCTTCGGTCCAGGGACTGCCTCCCGGACAATGCCTGATCATGAAACAAGTCAAGCCACAATAGCGCCTGCAGTTCATCCTCCTTCGTCATCCTCCGACGTCCCTCCACCATCGAATGAGGTTCGCCGGAGACGCAGCCAACGTCTCAGCGTGAAGAATGGAACTTCAGGATCAGCTGGGGCGGTTTCTGACAATGCTTCTCTTCTTACGACCAGCTCAGTCTCAGCTTTGGACAGTATATCAATGCAGGAGGAACCTTCGGTTCAAGAGAGCGGATTCGCTACTGAACTCACTGATGATGAAGTTGACGCAGAGGTCAGGTTCAACTTCTCCAGCGGCAAGTTATTCTGACGCTAAATTATACAGGTTTTTGAAGAGGATGAGGATGGGGACCTAGCAGCTGATAAGACTGTGACGGTGTCAGTCGCCGAAGGTTTGTCACAGGACTTGTTATCCTAATTATACTTACATAGTACGCCATAGATGATGGTAGAATTGAGGCACAAACACCGGATGGCATACGCATAGCGACACCGAATTCCTCGAAAGGAACTATATCATCTGTTCGGCAAGGAAATACTCAGAAATCCTCCTACGCTGCGGCTCTCAAGGCGAAACCCACTGATTGGCATCTTGAATTCTGGATGGACGATCACTTACTTCCATTGGACTTGACTATATATGGCGCAATCCATCAGCATGAGATGAGGAAGAAGGTAGGCGCGTTGCCATCAAGTGCTATGTGGCAAGGAGTATACACAGTCAAGTTTAAGAAAGTCAGCGGACCACCTCCCAACCAAGAGTGTAAGCTTTCACATCGCGATGGAGTCCTGGCAAAAATTTGCTAATAAGCTGTGCCTCAGCACGAAGCGAAGCGGTTGCAAGGATCCGATCACCTAGCCCCACTCTTTCTTCGCTGCCCGATGACGCCCCTCATGCCAAGATACTACGTCTTCTTCGGGTCCTCCACAAGCTCAACGCGGTAGAAGCTGAACGTCCCTCAAGGCCTCTTGAACGCCACGCCTTACCCGAGTCCATGTTTATCAACAACAAGCTGACAGCCAAGCTCACCCGACAACTTGAAGAGCCAATGATTGTTGCGAGGTTTGTTATTCGCTGATGTTCACGATAAATGCTTGATGTTATGTTCAGTTCCTGTTTGCCCGACTGGGCTATTGACCTTCCCCAAAACTTCCCTTTCCTCTTCCCGTTTGCCACTCGCTATAACTACTTGCAATCTACATCATTCGGTTATGCACGCCTTATCCTCAAGTGGCAAAGTCAACAGAGCCGAGGACAAGATACGTCACGCCGTGACGATGGAATCGGGTTCCTCGGTCGGCTTCAGCGCCAGAAAGTTCGTATATCACGCAAGCACATTCTCGAGTCTGCGGTGAAGGTATTCGAGCTTTATGGGTCGTCTTCTTCAATCTTGGAGGTGGAATACTTTGAAGAAGTTGGTACTGGTCTTGGTCCAACCTTGGAGTTTTACTCGCTTGTTTCCAAGGAATTTGCGCGCAGAGACTTGAAAATCTGGCGTGATGCGGATGCGGGTTCTCCTGGAATCTATGTCCATCACCCTGCTGGGCTTTATCCAGCACCCATTAGCCCCGACGACATCGCGAACGATGGTGGACAGTATGTGACCAATTCTGAATCATTTATTCTCCTGACTCACTCTTTGAAGGAAACGGACCCATATCCTTCGAGTGATTGGGCAGTATGTGGCCAAAGCGATGTTGGACTCTAGAATCATCGATCTGTCTCTCAACAAAATTTTCATTAAGCTTGTTCTTGGGGAAGAAGTTCCATTGACCATTGATTCGCTGAGGGTGTGTGGTGGTTCGTTGACTTGACGAATCTTGCTCACTGTATCTTAGTTGGTTGATAATGACCTTGCGAACTCTCTCGCCAAACTACAGAACTATGCATCTGTCAAAGGGCAAGCAGAAAAGGTTGGTTCCTCAGTATTCACGTACTACATACTTGCATCCTCATCTGCGTTAAGCAGCTTTTCCGCAAAGTTACGTTAATGGACATTGTCAACGTCGAGGATCTTGCCCTCGATTTCACATTGCCCGGCTACGACATTGAGCTAAGAGTATGTGATCCGCCAGCCCTTTCTTGAGACAGCTCCTCATGATCTATCTCCAATGGCCAGCCTGGTGGTCGTGACATTCCTGTGACTTCCGATAATGCGGAACAATATATCCACGAAGTTCTGGATGCCATTATCGGGACAGGGGCTCGACCGCAGGCGAAAGCTTTCAGAGAAGGGTTCTCGAAAGTCTTTCCGATATTTGATCTGCAAGCATTCTCTGCGGATGAGTTGGTGATGCTCTTTGGTAACTCTGATGAAGACTGGACTATCGAAAGTGCGCTTTTGTACTGTCTAAACCAGCTGGCAGCACTGACATGATATTGTAGCTCTCAACGAAGCACTCAAGGCTGACCACGGGTTCAACGGGGAAAGTCGTTCAATTCGCGAGTTGGTTGAGCTGATGTCTGAATTTGATGTGACCACGCGACGTGATTTCTTGCAATTCATCACGGGAAGTCCCAAGCTACCTATCGGAGGCGAGTTGTTTCATCTTCCAATCGCCAGCCTGGTTGATATGACTGCCCAACTCCAACAGGTTTCCGGGGCCTCAATCCACCGCTCACCGTCGTTCGGAAACCACACGAAACCCCACTCACTGCGGATGACTATCTGCCTAGTGTCATGACCTGTGTCAACTACCTGAAGCTTCCGGAATACAGTTCGAAGAAGGTAATGAGAGAGAAGTTGTGTACAGCGATGAAGGAAGGAGTTGGCAGCTTCCACTTGTCTTAAATAATATTGTGTCCCACTGAACTAACCTGTTACGCATACATTTTCTATGTTCATCGTGATAACTTAACGAGCAGTTTGGGTCCGGCCGGAAGCATTAAGCCTGACTAAGTCAGATGAGTCATATCAGTTTGCGCATACACACTACCTGGCTGCGGAACGTGTGCCTGCATTGGTGGTGCTAACTAGGGGGTAGAGGTCCCTTGATATACTCCAATTATTTGCCCATCGAAGCATGTATGTGCGTCCGGACAGACCACTTGTCGTAAAGTGTACGTTTGACCGGTGGAACAAGCACATTAGCTTTGCATCGGCCAAGAACTGTTCTTACGACCTCTTGAAGAATAAGGTGTGCTCAATATCAAGTTATAAATGCCTACAAGCTAAAGAAATCATTCGTACACATTGATGTTGTGTAGATCGAACAGTGCTTCTCCCTCTATGCTACTCCCTACGTGATCTCCTACAAGGATGATGATGGCGAAGTCACCGACATCTCAACGGAATCGGATCTCACAGAGGCCGTCCAATATTTCCAGGCTGGCTCGGATGACCCACCTCTGTCTTCCGCAGCATCTATACTCTCTGGGAGGAGTTTTGGCAGCAAACGACGCATCACTCTACGAGTTCATATAACGGTCGACTACGATGGCCCCAGCTTGAGCGATACATCGAGCCTCGCAAGCTTGGAGGAGTACAAGGGCAGAAACAAGAGTAACGGCGAACTCAGTTGGACGCCGGAAGTGGGATCAGCCGGCGAATTGGAAGATGATCGTTCCCATACCGCTTCGCCTTTCGAACATGTTCTTTCCTTGTCGGCGCAAGACAGAGGAGCAGCATGGCTCCGGGATCAGAACGAACGTACCATCAAAGCCATGCTCGGCGCCACACCTGAGCCATCAGAATCTGACTCTCGATCAGTATCCATGTCTTACTCGGAGGGGCAGCGTTCGCAGGAGAACATAGACGGCGACCTTGCGCTGCAACGGGATCCACGGGGAAAGTATTATTACTCCTACACCGGTGGGAGCTCTTCCGCGCATGATTCAGGATACGGAGATGGGTTCAGTATCAAGGATGAGAATGAGCCTTCTGCGAGCTCGTCATCCGGGCACGTGCGGCCAAACAGCATGCATCTCAATTGGCTTGCTTCGCAGCAGAAAGTCCACAATGAAGACCCTGCTGGAGCCTCCACCATATCTTCTAGTTCGGAGCAGATCCCCTTCACCATCCCCTCCGATATTCTTCCGGAAGTCCAGCAATTCCTCCCGCCTGTCGTACCTCCGCCCGGCACGCTTACGACGTGTTCCGAGTGTGGTGTAATGCTAGATGCCATTCGCTATGTATGCGCAATGTGTGGAGAAAAGGAGCCAGTATGCAATTCACTCAAGCCGAGCGGATCGAATCTTGATATTGGCAAAGGGAAGGAGAGGAGTTCAGATGTCGTGCATTCTTACCCACCCTCTGCACACCAGACCTTTCAGCTTTCGCCCTCCCTGCCATCATCAGGAACGGACTCGACAATCGGGGGCAGCTCTCCACATAGCCGTAATGAACATCCCAACAATAAGCCTCTGCCTTGTCTCCCATCCTCGACCCTGACGTCGTATAACTCTCGAGGATACGGTCCTCTGTCTGAGGCAGAGAATATGGGCTACGAACTTTGTTCTGGATGCATAGAATCCGCGGGTATTTACCACGCGCTTTGTGCTAGTACCGAACGGGTGGGCAGTATTGGCCCAGAGCTCATCTCACCTGAGGATGCAATGTCGTTATGGATACGTTCTGCGCCGCGACACAAGGGACAACTTCGCCATGCGTATTTCGAAAAAGTATGGGGAGTTCGAGGTTGGGACGATGTCGGTGCGTACTAGACCTCCAATTCTGAATGTTTATTGTCTTAACAATGGAGGGAGTCGATTTCAGAACAGGAAGATATGCTGACATGTCAATGTTCAACTTGTAATACCGCAATTACTGGGAAGCGCTACAAGTGTGCATCTTGCAAGAAATTTAACCTTTGTCGCGCCTGTTATAGGTTCTTCAAAATTTCCTTTTCGTTTTGACCACTTACATACTAATCGGTCTTGCGTTTCCAGCCAAGTTCACGACATACATCCTGCCCACGCTTTCTTGCTTGTGCTGGAGAAACCCACAAGGTCGAAGAGTGAACCCGAATATCTACCCACTATGGTGACGATGCACGACACCAACGAAGAACGATGTACGCATAGCTTCTATGTCTTCCCGTTTTTATCTAACACGTGTGCTACCCCGCAGCCATGAAGCACCCAGGTGTCAAATGCGCGCAGTACGTCTTTACCTTGATGCATCTTTATAGGTGTTGATTTTTGATCTCCGCAGTTGCCTCCAAGACATTCTGGGAGCCCGCTTTCACTGTGCAATCTGTGATTCTGTCGACATCTGCTCTAACTGCGAATCAGCAGGACTTCCAGGGAACCTAGATTCGTCCGATGGAGGGCACTTATCTTCGCATATTATGATAAAGGTCTGTTCACGTAATTCCTCGAGAACATCCGTCTATCTAATGTGCAATAGATTCCCTACCCACTCGAAACTCAGGAAGTTCAGACTGCTTCGCGCCGCGCCATCCATCTCTGGACTGGCCGGGATGCTGCACACGTTCTCACTGCAACACACTCGAAACCCTCTTCAGTCTATTCTTCCTACGCGCAAACTGTAGTGGGTTCTCGCATGCAGCTCATCACGCAAGATGATCCACCAGAAGACCATCGGATAATTTGTGATGGATGCCATGAGGTTCGTGCACGAACCGGGAACCCGGGACAGCTCGCCCACAAATGACCCTTGACAGACCATCTTCGGAACAAGGTACCAATGTGCAACATGCCCCTCGTCGCCTAGCGCATTCAGTTTGGTCCGTGTTGTCTCGTCCCATGGTGCAAAACATCAGCTGACTATAGCAAATAAGTGTGCTTCTTGCGAGGAGCGCTCGTATATGCTTCACGATCCTATGCACTCGTTCTTTAAACTTCCTCGGCGAGTTCATCGCCCACTCCAGTCCCCCTCTGGGTTCTTGCCTAAGCTGTATGTCCATCTTTTTCCTGTATAGACCGCAAAGCCTGAACACCTTTTGATAGATACAAAGTCCCCGCCGGGCCCGTGGGTGGCCTTGCTCCGTACACAGACCCGAAAGGTTTGCGAGAACGTCGCTTTGCAGGAACTTACTTTTCTTATCTACACACAGAATACCTATCCTTTCTTGTCCATTCAACAGCACTTTGTGATCGCTGTCTGGAACGCATTTGTGGTGCCTGGTTCCGATGTGCATACTGCGCAAAGGATCTGTGTGGACACTGTGAAGCTCTCGATACACACGATAAAACACATTTATTTGTAGTCTTCAAGGCACCAGTAAGATCCACAATTTTCTGCATCAAAACTCACGCTGACGAGCGTTTCTCACTAGATTGATATGCCGCAATTCCGGTAAGATTCAGGTTGTCTACAGAAAACATTGACCAACATCTACGGCAGACTGTTTGCGAACTTGGAAAACCCTGCACCCATTATCCCCTTCCCTGTGTACTGGTAGAAAGGTTCACAAGACCAGGACATATACATATATCCCCAATACGACATCGGCTGGACTCGCATTAGTACCAGTGTAATAATATTGATTTTACTTCCTCTGGACCTGTACGAAATCGAGGTACGGGGAAAGTTGATCTGAGGCCGATCAAAAGCGCTGTAAACTCAGCTCTTTTTAAATCCTGTTCCGTGGATTCAGCACAACGGATACCCCGACCCGAAACGAAAGCACGAACCGAGTCTTCTCCTCTCATAGAACAAGTCCGTCCTGCTAGCACCAAGATTCACGATCTTCGGACACCCATCACGATCTTTCTCGAGTCTTGTGCACTCTGCACAGTAATATGCATCCGAAATACCTGTACAAATTGGATTAGTCAGGTACGAGTTTGAAGAATGGAATAAAGGAGCAGTACCTGGAGAACCGCAGATGATACATCTGCCGCCATAGGTTCCAAAGTTACACTCGTCGCATATACGAACGAGTGTCTCAGGGCGAACATAAGAGTCGCAGACCGGGCTTTAACGGTGTTAGCGAAGGACCCGAATACGATTCGAGGAGATGCTCACCATTTACCGTCGCATTTTTCACACAAACGTCCGATAGCTGAGGGGAGTATACCAGTCAGTAAGTTAACAGCGAAACTGGTTTATACGAGGTTACGCACCGATTCCAGGCTGACGCCTGCACATTATCAGATCTTTATGAGTGCATGAGACAAGATATTCGATTAGAATCGACAGAGCACTCACCGGGATGATGCTTCGACATGGCTGTATGGTATGTGGTTAAAGCTGCCCGAGTCCGGTGGATTCGGATGCAGATGACCAAGCTGGTTGTTGACGGTTGTTGTCTGCCATGGACTGGTGGCTGTGCTGAGGCACCTTGGCCAGACTGTTGCAGAGACGGCGGCGAGAAAATATACGTGCACTGATGAAACGAGGGTCCTCCTCCACTCCGCACTGCCATGATCTCCTTCCCAACATCAAGTTGGCAGTCGTCCCTCGTCCAGAAGACGACAGCTCGGCGTCCCAGAAACGATTCAGATGACACTCACGGCCGTGTTGTAACCGCCATCACCCCTCGTCTGTACCTGTCCGATCTCTACACAGCTCGAGCAGCAGGCAACCTGGAACGGCTCGGCGTAACGCACATTGTGTCCGCCATTGAGCCAGACTTGCGCAAGGATTTCGGAGACAACGTGACGGTCATGCACGTCCCCATCCGCGACGACGTGAACACCAACATTACTCAATGGTTTGATACAGTTGTCAGGTTTATTCAAGAGGCGCTGGATGCAGATGAGAAACACAAAGTCCTCGTGAGTTGGCATACGCTAGCTTGCCGTTGTGTGTCGATCTGAAGATGCACGAGCAGGTCCACTGCCAGCAAGGCATATCCCGATCCGCTACCCTCGTTTGTGCCTACTTGGTTGCCACAACGCCAATGCAAGCCACGGAAGCGATCGCGCACATACAGGCGAAACGTGGCATAGTCGCACCTAACGTCGGTTTCCGGCGTCAGCTGATGGCCTGGGAACGTCAGTTTGACGACACGAAAGCGAGGGCAGCGGAAGAGCAGCGGAAGCAAGCCAGAAGAATGGGTGTTTTGGTCGACGCCCTGTCGAAGTGGGTGGGCAGGGGCAAATCAAGAAGACTTTCGAAAAAGCGTTTGCACGAAACTTGAGAGTGTTGAACTATGACTCTCGACAACTGTTTTAGCGCGAACTTGGTTATTAACGAACAGACCGGGGGTGCTGCATGATGGTGTTCATGATATACCCTACGTACATTTATTTCTCTAGGGCGGTCTAATAATCTGTACCTACTTACCCTACCTAGGCACTTGGAAGTTCCTCATCCGGAGTGCGCGTTACATAATCATACACGTCCCGACAACGGTATTCACGACGAGCTCACTCGGTCCACAACGAGCACATACACTACCAGTCGGATGGACATTCCTTGAAAAACACGCACGCGACGCAACCATAACATCCACGGGATACAGATCAAACATAGACGCGGAAAGAGTGGGCTAATAGCGTAGCAACGAAGCCCAGACTCACCAGCGCAGCCGGTCTCTTTCAAACTACTAATATTCTCTCGTCGCTACCACAGAACTTATACCACTTCGTACACGACTGTCGTCGCCTGCCCAATCTAAAATGCACACTAGACATTCTTCCAACTCTCCCCGCAAATCATCTCGCCACCCTTCCGCATCCTCCAACTCTACCCTCGCTCATTCTACACCTCTATCCACGCTTGATCAGGGCATCGCCGTCCCTTCCGGTGCACATTCTTTGGCCCATGAACTTGCATTTGCGTTGATGCCCGATCCTGCCGGTGGCGCGTCAAGGCTATTGGCTGAAGAATTTGGCATCGAATATGATGAAGGTGCCGAAGGCATCGACGACGACCCTTTTGCTAGACATAGCAACGGGAACGCTAATGTAGATGCTGCCCATGGAGAAGTCCTCGATGGAGGCGCCAGCTTGGCGGATGAGCTGGGTGAAAGCACGCCAGGGGGCAGTCTAGCAGCCGAGCTCGGCAGCGTCGTTGACGACGAGCTGCACGATCAAGATGACGGTAGCACTCGCAACCACAGCGACGACGAAGATGACGACGCGATCCGGCGTGCTGCGCTAGCTCAGGATGCCATGGAGGTTCTCGCACAGAACCTTGCCTCGACGGATAGGTTTCTTGCCCACCTGCGGGCCATCGACACGACCTTTACCCTCGAGAACCTCACGACTGATATGATCAGTGGACTAAACGATGCTGTGCATGACCGCGAGGGGCAAGTGCGCGAACTCATCTCACACGACCGCGATCTGAAGCGTATCGCCTCGGAAGTAGGAGGTATGGATGTGCTTGGTGATCTCGATCCCCTTGAGGGATCTCTCTCCGAAGATGAGCCAGAGCAACAACCCCGGGAGTCGTTCAAACTCGAGTCCGTCGCAGAGGAGGAGGAGACCGTGGAAGGAGAGTCGGTGTATGCCCCCTCATTACCCTCGTCTCCCCAAAAACCCTTCTTCGCACCCACATGCACATCTACGTCCCCGTCCTCCGCATCACTACCCCCATCGAAACCTTCGAACAAGGCGTCTCAACAACCGCAGTCGTCCATATCCACCCTCAATGCTACCCTCCCATCGATGACTCATATGCGTTCCCATACGGCGTCCTTCCTCGCGTCACTCACGATCATATCTGAGCAATCTCAGGTGAACAGCGCAGCTACCGCTGATGCGGGACGCAAGATTCGTTCTGCGAAGAACCAGCTTGCCAAGTGGAAGATAGAAACGGAAGGTGCGGAGAGGAGCCGGTCGAAGATTGAGAAGTGGGAGGCCGAGAGCATTGGACGGAGAGATGGGCGGGTGGTGGTAGACGAACACATGAGAGCCTTTGAAAAGGCCATCTCGGAGGCGGGGATGAAGACGCAAGCTATAATGGCGCGATGAGGGAGTGAAAAGGGAACCATCCTGGTTAAGGTGTATCTGACAGTGCATACCCATACCCACGCAGCGACTAGTATCCCCTCACACACTTACAGGTATACCAGTGCATCAATACTTTCGTTTTGTATTCTATCCGACTAGTCTCCTGGATGGTTGCACAAATACCCTACATATACACGTACCAGTCGCCGTGATTGTTGGTTGCCTATACATTTGCGGTGGTTATTCAAACGTTTGATGTAACATGACGCCCATATTCTAGGTCTTATCGTCCATTCTGTCTGGTCGGTAGGAAACAATCGGAAGACATT
Organism: Boletus eberwhitei; assembly: GCA_038090915.1. Lineage (NCBI taxonomy): Eukaryota > Fungi > Basidiomycota > Agaricomycetes > Boletales > Boletaceae > Boletus > Boletus eberwhitei. The sequence continues at coordinate 64,884 of JBBPNO010000037.1, forward strand.
CAAATCAATATCTCATCCCCATCCCCACAAGCGCACTATATTCTCCAGTCATTGCAGGGCACTCATTCAAAGAGACGAGCATTATACTGCGCCGCCTATAGACATGACCTCGTCGCAGGAGACCATGTCCATGACGGACGCACTCACAACACCACTCGCGGCCATCACCACACTCTCTAGCACACTCTTCCAGTCCTTGTCTTCTCCACATCCGCATGCCAAGCCCAGCATCGCTCCGCCACCCATCTCTGCTTTCTTTACTGTTGAAGCGTCTCTCGCACACGCGCTGGCAGAAACAGCCTTGCACCAGAGACGACAAAAACGGATTGAGGAGCTCATCGCAGAGATTGGCGTGCTTGACGCACGATGGCGCTGGATTGTCGAGCGTGTCGAACAAGGGAAGAGGGAACTGGAAACTGTGGTTAGGGAAGGCGAGGAGAGGATCGAGGGGATACGAAAGGCGAAAGCAGGTGAGCAGATGTTTTCTACGTTGGCCTCGTTTGCATGCCCAAGAGTACATGATCTGTAGCGTCGATACCCTATCCCGAACTGCTCGCGTACGCGCAATCACTCAGTGCGTTCACCTCTGCCCCGCCGAACATGCCCGACCCAAATGCTCCGCTAAATGCGATGCACGGTGCACCTGTCCCCCTGTTCTTCCCGCCGTTTCCCAATGAAGAGAAGATGAGGAGGGGCAGATTGAATGTTGAAAAGCCTCTTGGAGGGCTCGGGGAGAGTCACAGCGTGAAGCGTGAGTACTCGTGTGCTGGGTTGATCGACCTGAGTAATATTTTCTCGGCGACAGCCCGATCACCGTCGCCAAAGCCAACGCAAGCGACGCGAGACCGCCCTGGTGTTAACCCGTACCGACACGAAGTACGCACGCAAACGCAGACGGTCTTTGACTTGGACTTGGATCTCAACCCGGACTTGTGAATAGCGCTAGCTGTGATTACATAACTATTGTTGTACTCGTCCATCGCGAATATTCATTTTTGCAGTGAATAGTTCTTCATTTCGTTTTTTTTTATTATTGTCTCAGTTATCAATTGAATGGCCGGCTATTTCTCGAATCACTCCCAGCCTCAGACCCGCTTCAGCTCTCAACATTCCCAGTCCAATCCGCCATCGTCCACTACCGCAGCAACCCACCAGGACCTTCCCAAACCCCGTCTCCCCGCAAGCCGCCATTTCTCCACCTCTCTAGCAAACCGTGATCCCGAGCCTGCGCTCACCAAAACAGCTGGCTCACCCCCCTCATCGGGCACGGTACACCCTCTGCGGAACACGTATGTTCGTGCTCATACCTATCTCCCGTCTCCGTGCTTACCCTTTGGACCACGTTGATCGAAATCATCTTTAGTTGGACTTTTTGGTTCCGCCAGCAACGTGCTCCAGGAAATAAGATCACAAACTACGAGGAGGGGATCAAAAAAGTTGCATCCTTTTCCTCCGTCAGTTTCTCTTTGTCACTGTGCTTCCATCTCCCTCAATCCTTGCTCCCAGGTTGAATCCTTTTGGTCCTTGCACACTCACATCTCTCCACCGTCTTCCCTCGTACCCACAACCGACTATCTTTTATTCCATGCAGGCGTGCGTCGCCCTGTCTGGGAAGATCCCCTTAACCGTGCTGGCGGAAAATGGATTATCCGTCTAAGAAAGGGTGTTGCTGACCGTGTATGGGAGGATCTCGTATGTGGTGTCGTGGGTGATATGTTTGATGAATGTGGAAGGGGCCGTCTCAAGGCGGATGGTGACAATGGTGGCAACGAGAACGAAGACGGCGAAGAGTGGCCAGAGATCTGTGGGTGCACGATCAGCATCCGACAGAGTGAGGATATCGTGTCTGTTTGGAATCGCGTCGAGGCGGACACAAAAGTACGTGAAAAGATCAGGTGGGTACAACGCTCTCGTTTGCCTCTGTTGGAAATGTGTACTCCGTAACTCATGACGATACATGGGACAGGGATACAATACGTTTGGTCCTCAATCTACCGGCTTCTACAATAATGGAGTACAAATCGAACAATGGTACTTTGTTTCGTACTTCTTCCCGATACCTTTGTCCGGTTAACTTGGCACACCCGATGCAGACTCGATGCAGGACAAGTCATCATTTCGTAACTCTGCCATTGAACGCACGCCTCCTGTTCCCTGATTGGTTGCCAGCACGGGGCTAAGCACTTGGTGGTAGCCAGAGTTGACTGGGCTGCTGGGCAGCGGTCCACTTTTGTCTTGAAATTACTCGGTCGTATGCGCAGACATAATCACCGAAAACAGATTGGAGTTTGTCCAAGATGTACATCTTACATTAGGCGGGAGAAGCACTTCACGCTGGAGTGATGACCTCGATCGTTGACACTCCAAGGCCATATGGTTAGCAGTGGGCTGAGAAGTGATACATTATTGTCAAGGGAACGAGAGCAGACAATTCGACGAGAATACAATACGACAAGACGTAGCCTTTGAAGCTCTTGAAGTCATCTCTGCGATGATCCGTTCAAGCACTGGTGCGCAGGTCATACAGGGTTTTTCCATAGTAGGCACCCGCACCAGCGCTGGTCAGCGCCAGAACGACGGGAACAGGTCCTTTGGTGACACGGGGGAGTGAGGACATCAACAAAAGGGCGGAGGCACCTGTTCGACAACATCGAACATTAAGATGGAACGAACTTGGCAATAGTAGAAGAGCCTCACCAAGAGCGCCCTCGATTCCATTAGGAGTACCCTTCTTGATTTGCTCTGCACTCCAGATGTAGAGCGCACCGACACTAGACACAATATGGTAAACTGTCTGCAGAGGGTTGGCGCGAGAGTATGAGCCTACCCAATTCCAGCTATGAGGGAGGGGAGAGAACGTGTCCTAAGATAGCCGGTCAATCCGCCGGTGATGCACAAGACCCCGACCGAGTACGCTGGGACGGCAGACTGCGGAACTGGCATGTCAGTTCTAGGGAATGAGCGAGTTCGAATAAGCTTGCCATGGTATAGTGGATATTCAAGTGGGCTTACAGATACAAGTTTGAATGAGAATGTCGTGTCGAGAATGCAACACAAGGCGTGTGATCATGATCACCATTGCATTACACTATCATCCTTTATTAGTCACACCTTGTAAATACTACCGACCCCAGTGCGCTCGACTTCGTACTAGTTGGCATCATGCCGCTTCCCCAGAAGAACAAAGAATATGGCACTAAAGAGTATTGGTGAGCCTACACAGAGCTATCCTCCGTTGACTACCTCCCGATCGTCCGAGTAGGGATTCGAGATATTCCCAGTGTGTCTCTACCACGCAGAACTCTGATGACGGATTACCTGACTGAGAGCAATAGAGAAGATCCAGATACCTCTTTTGACTGGTTTAAATCCTATGCTGATCTTTCTACCCATCTACGTCTCTTGATACCTAACAAGATGGCTAGGATATTGATGCTCGGATGCGGAAACTCAAAGTTTTCGGAAGACGTGGGTGAAACAACCACTTGCCAGCTCGTGGTATTCAGATGCGGGGGTTTGCTAGATGTGGGAGGATGGCTACAGAAACATTGTCAACATTGACGTCCGTCATCAAGTTGTCACCAACCACGCCTATCTCCATTCTCACCATTTTACAGTATTCGGCGGTCGTCATCGACCAGATGCGAGCGCGTCATACCGAGCTGCGACCAGATATGGAATGTGCGTACTGGCCGCCGATCTGGAGTATACCTTGATCCTGTACCCATGACTTTGTTGCAGGGCACGAGATGGACGTCCGCGCTTTGTCGTTCGAAGATGCTTCTTTCGACATTGCCATCGATAAAGGTGGTGTAATTCTACATGGGGTTTCTCCTAGCTTGATGCAAACATATCCTGCAAAGGAACCATGGATGCGATGATGACGTCGTCCACCGATGTTTGGGTTTGTGGATGTCCAATGATGTTTTGAATACCAGACTCAGCGTACCAGGATCCTCCAGAAGATGTCATCGCAGACTGTACTGCAGAGGTATTCGAAGCGCTCAGGTGCATTTCATCTCCTTGATATCCCGCGTCACCAAAACGGTTCCCTCATTCCTTGCCAGGATCCTCCGACCATCTGGCACCTTTCTCTATATCACGTTCGGTCAACCCCATTTTCGTCGAAGATTTCTTACAGGTCCGAATTCTTCTGGCACCAGACTAGAAATCAAAGAGCTTGGGGAATCCTTTCATTATTATATGTATATCTTGCGTAAAGTGGCTTAGATCGTTTGTTCGAAAGGCTTACAAACTCGTCTCTGAATTAGAATTGCTGTAGACTGTCTGTTACCAGCTATGGAGCGTACATACTACTACAGTTCCAACTCTGCCGACCGATACCTCCCCAGAGAAGTACTATGAAAGCTAACTAGCCCGGTCGAAAATTTCTTGAAGAGTCTCGCAGGCTACCAGGAATCCATCTAATACTTCGATAACTCTCTCGAAGAGATCTGCGGTTGTCTCCGCCAGCGCATTTAATGCGTCCAGTTTTGACGTCTTGTTGCGTGCTGCCACAACTATAGATATCTGATTGGTCGTCTCATCAGCCGACTCTTGTAGAATGACAGTATAACGCTAAAACACGACATGGATATAATTCCAATCTGCAGTTCAAACGCGGGGTACGCACTTTGTGTTATTACGAGAGAGCATTACTTCTTGGCGTAGCCTAGATGCACGCTTTCACGGGGAACTGGGGGGAAATGCCATGAACGTTAATGGCCTCGGTGTCAATTAATCATCGTCCGCTGGCAGGTAGCATACTGTTGGACAGCGCCAGAGATCTACCCATTGTCGTCGAGAATATATTTCGTGGCATCCGAATGGTAATACCTGCATGCTCTTGGACTCGTGTTCCACTATACTGGCGGTTACAAAGTTCAGAGTCGCCGTGACGATGATATTGGATGGTACGGGCTGAAAGAAGTCGGGCATTTTGTGCAGGAGGTCTGCGAGTGCCTCCAGGACACCATTGCCGTGTGTTTGCCGCTGGACGAACCGTTCGTCCATGCATATCGGTAATCTCCAGAGAGAAGCGCGTCATTGCATCGTCGACAAAGAAAATCCACGCGGAACAAATCGCAGCCCAGATCTATGGAAGACGGTGAGGTGGGTGTGCATCCTTGTTGCTGTGTAGGTGGCGCCTTCACGCAGGTACGTCCGCACGGACGGGGTACCGTCCATCAAGTATCCAATATTGTATGGCTGCGTCCACGCATGCTTGGTGAAAGACACCATCGAACGGCACAACTTCATATGGAACATTACTGCGCGCAAGAAACGCTACGATGATCTCCCGAACTTCCTTCTTCTGGAAGATAAAGTGATAACGGACGAGAACCAAGCTAGCCAACTGACTTGAAAGCTTTGGACTTTGCCAGACTCATCGAATAGTGGAATACTCCTGTGGAATAATGCCAATTTAGTTATTGTGCTGCGGCGGGCCCCGCGAGACTTTATGCTAACTGCTATCCTCGCTCAAGTTTGGCTATCTGCAAGAGTGGAAGGATGTTACCCGCCGTCTGGGCTCGGGTTGAAACACCCGAAACCAAGATGGCTGTTCGATAACACCTGTCATCCTAATTCATGTATGCCAGGTGTCATTTGGAAAGGACGAGCACGTACTTGGTATTTCGTGCAGTGTATATGTTGTACGTGGCAGAGGATCATTCCGGGGATCTCACACGGGAATGAAAGGTGGCGTCCGATCATCGATTCCCGCGCGGTGCCAAGAATCTGGCCTCCGTTATGGACTACGGCCAGGCCAAAAGGGTTATACCTGGTGTGTTCCCTCTCTCGTTCATCAGCATGAGGAACTCCAACGACGCGGGGTCATGGCATTGGCGGGAGCATACAGGGGGAGGCAAATCTGCCACTTGATGCCAATATGACTGCGGATGCCTCTACCACTTCCTCTTGATGAACCGGTCAGTGAATTAGTTATTCATCTCCGAAGGGAAGCAGTCCGTTGCATTGTTGAGGAAGATGCACAATATACACGGGGCGAAGGAAGTGCCATTCGCCGAGTATCCATGTCATAGTACATTGTGTGGGCATCCCCAGTCGCTGTAGTCGCCCGCTAATAGACTCAGGCCCGTGATCGGCGTCTGGAAAATGAATGTTCTCATTAATGCTGAGGCAATCGCAAACGACCAAAAAGGTGGACCTTGATTATGACCAGAAACATTACAAATCTACCTTCATCAGAATAAGAACTTGACATTTTTGTAGAATGTCAGCATGGGGTTCTCCCCATTTTTGAGTCGTGTCTTGTCTATGTCGCCATAAGTCTCCATGAACTCTGCGTGACTAAAAACGCTACTCCTTCTCTCTCCGACAGGCAATCCACTTGCGGACTTGACACCATCAAGCGGCGAACGGCGAGATGACGAAGAGAAGAAATGTGAGCCAAGTGAAAGGGGTGGTGTGTCGGAGGCGGAAGGTGACAGACGCGCACGACTCAGATGAAAGGGATCACCACCAGTGCCAACGGGCTGTTCGAGGATGTATTCATACATGTCTCGCAGCTGCTCAAACGCGGTGGGGAATAAGATGTCAAAGTAACCCTGGCGAACGAAGACTGTTTTACAGGGTACCATTGTCCCGCGCACGCTCGTTTGTACAACAGGTGCATTTGCACCTGGCACTGCGTCAGGCAGAGAGGAGAAGTCCGTCAGAAGTAGACGGTGACGGGGAAAATGTGCGCGGAGCAGGCGAAGAAGAGAGAGCTGGCGCGTAGGTATATATTCCGGGGGCGATAGGTTTGGTGCAAGGGGAAGGGTCGAGTATACTCTTCTCAACGGAGAAGTACGAAGGTACCATGGCAAAGGTGGTTGGCGCTTTATGCGTTGACGAAGAGAGAGGAAGGATGCGACGAGGGGGTCGGTGATTCTTGTGTAATACGGTATGAACTCGCCCTCCGCGTCGATGGCGACTAAGCCCTGGAACGGCTCTAATGTACGAATGTCATATCGTACGAGATCATGAGCAAAATTGTCCACAACTTCAGCAGCGAGGACATAACACGGTGCGTGTTCCGTCTTGGTCCAGGAAAAGACGCTTCGATGCTCGACTCTCGCTGTGCGTTGTCCATGGCCTGCGCGACGTAACCGGGTCCGCTGAGCACTCGCGAGCGGGGCACTGATCTCGATGATGGTATAGACTGTGCGATCATAAACTTCGGGATAGTGTGTACGAAGATGGTCGAGAATGTTCAACGCCAAAGTGCCATTTCCAGCTCCAAGTTCGTAAATCTTGAAGTCTTCGTAAGGGAAGTATTTCAGAAGATATTCGGACACGAGACACTGAGCAATGGTTTGACCGTACCATGGCTAGATTAACTTTGAGAATTGAAAGGACGAGGAAGTGAGCCCACACGCACCTTGAACAGCTCAGTGGGTGTATGCCAAATCTGTCTGCCAGGGCCATCTGTCTCTGACAAGCTGCCACATTCTACATAGCGACACGCAACAGCCGCCTCAAATTGTGTAGTGTCTTTGAAGCTGCTGAAGTCGAATCCCTCATTTTCCTCTCCAGATGCTGTAAAGATGGTAGCTTGCTTGGAGAAATAGCCATAGTGCGGATTGTATAGTGCGTCCTCGATAAAGTCGCGTACGAGCATACGGACTCGAGTCGGCGGAGCAGTAAAAGACTTGGCCAGGTCATTGGAAGTGACAAGTGGATAGGAAAGGTGTTCCTGGGCGACGTCTGCAGAAAACGCGACTTCGGGGTTGAAGTTGAACTTTTCCTTGTCGACTTTACGAGGTAGTGGTCTGTCCGTTCCTGGAATTGAGGAAGTCGCAAAGTAAGCCTTGATGTATTGTCGCCGTTGACAACAACGCCGAGTTTGCCTCAGCGTTGTTGGGAGCATGGACGAGCGTTGCCAGTGACCTCGGGCGGAACGGGAAAACCAGACGCGTCACAACTTGCGTCAAGTTCCCGCATAAATCTAATCGTCCGATCTGCGACCAGCATTCACATCATATTATTTCATTCTAAGTTAGCATTCTAGATCTACTTGGTCAAGATGGACGCCGTCGAGCGCAGTGTTCACTCTTGGATAGCCTCGGAAAAAGACACCGAAGTCGAGAAACTTGTCGCAGGCATGTACCTGACAGATCTCGTCCACTTTCACATCGTGATTGTCTTCTTCAGGCATCTCGTCGGGCAGTGTCACTTTCCTCGGCATTGTCAAAGCTCTTGGCGAGTATTTGACCTCTGAAGAGGATCACCTGCGCACCAAAGGTGCGTCTTCCAGCAGCACCAGCTGAGGCTCCTCTGACCTGTAATAGGCGTACAGATACTTTCTTTAGTCATCGAGCGGTGTCCTAGGGACAAGCTCAATGGACAAGCAGGTATGAACGTTCGCAGAGATTCTTCCCATTCCTGACAATGGCACCCACCAGTCCGAGTTCTGACCACGTTCTATTGTTCCAAGCTGGACGACACAGAAACAATCACGCAAGCGCTCAGAGGACTCTCTTGCCTCGTCATTTCCCCCTCTTTTTCGTCCCTCGAGGTCTCTGATGTTCTTTCCGCGTAAGTTTCATCCCATATCTCCCGTATGAAACTCACATCTATTGTCTAGAATCTTCCAACGTGTCAAGATGCAGTCGTTGGTGCAATCTACCCGTTTCTATGTCTATAGAATCGTAGATACTTTCGTGAACTCCTACCGGGCCCATCTTAAAAATATGGGGGAACAATTTCTTTCAAGTTATGCGGCTCTAGCATCTGGGGAAAAAGATCCCCGCAACCTCCTCGTAGCGTTCAAAATTGCCCACGTGATTCTGACGGACTTTGATATATCGAAGCATATCGAGGTACGTGCACGACTTGGGAGTGGTCACCGGAAACGTGAACGTCGCCTTACCCGAGCCAGAACTACTTTGACATCACCTTTTGCTACTATCCCATCACCTTCCGTCCTCCCCCAGACGACCCATATGGAATTAACATCGATGATCTCAAAGACTCGCTCAGGTATGTTTTGGCGTTTCCTGCTCTCTAGTCTCCGATTTACCTGGGATATGTATCGGTATTCGCCGCTGGGGTACCTCTGAACAGAGCGTGTCTCAGTGCAACCGCTTTCGGGTCTCTTGGCATGCCTCTGTTCCTTGAAAAGCTTGCGATTGGATCATCAATAACCAAGGTTTGCATTTCATACAATAGTCATCGCCAAGTAACATGGTCGCATCATGTGTAGCGGGACGTTTTACAAACGATGGCGGTTTGTTTTCCTGTTTATGGAAATAACGTAGCAAGGGAGTTTGGGCGGAAAGTCTGGAGTGCGTTGAAACTCGAGGTATGTATTCCGTTGCTACACACTGCATTAACAGACCATGTTCCGAGATCTTCCAATCTACGGATCCCTTGACCGAAGAAATAGCCTTGGACACCTTACGCGCCTTCGCTCGTGTCCTCCGGCCAAGTCCGTCCGATGATATCGATGATGCCATTGACGTGGTGGTTCAGATGATCTGCACCGACTCTCTTGGAGCCATTGGGAAACCCGAGATAGCACAAGCGAAAGCAGGAATCAAAGTCTTGCGTACGTTTGTCGATGTGCCATGTATGTCGACGTTAGCCTTCTCAGTGGTGGATTGATGCTAGGAGCTGACTCAAAGCCAATCAGCGAAACTCGGAAATGATGCGATTAAAGATGCAATCAACAAGTTAATTGGACTGTTCCACGATCCAGGGGAAGTCTCCAATCGAGCAGCAGTAATCATGCTCTTGACCGACCTCCTAAACACTTTCGTAGCTTCGACAACGTCGGAAACCTCGACGACGACCGAACAACCGTCAAGGGATCTTCTCTCCCTTATAACTTCCCTTCTGATGCCCCACAAGGACGCTGTACTTGGGGTGCTGATTGCCGGATTGAAATCTTCTTCGACACGTTTACCTGCAGTTCACGGACTCTCCAGTCTTACTCGTATTCCCACTCTCCTGACAGACAATGAGCTGGGATACATAGTACTTGAAATTGGGGAGTTCGTTGGGAAGGAGCCTGATGAGGTTGAGGATGTTACGTACGTAATTTCATCCGGAATGTCTGCATCTTGCTTTCTTCCGAAAGATACTCATGTTGTCTCAGAACCGATGTCCTCTCACTACTGTCTTCAATCGCCCTCACGGCCCCGCACCATCTCGCAGATCAAACTCTCCCCTCACTGTTTGCCATGCTCCCTGAACAAGCACCTGCTAGAGATGCTCAGTCTGAGCGTACGGAGTATTGGCGTGTACTTTGCGCCTTGGGCGAGCTCTGCGTACAATCAACTCTGTTCGAAATTCTGGTCATCCGACTTGCTGCCAAGCTGGAGTTGCTTTGCTCTCTATCTGTGTCGCCAGGAGTCTCGCCCGGAGGAACGACGAGGTCCGAAGAAGCTGAGCGTAGTGCTGCCTACGCGCATGCACTTCTCCTGACCCTTGCAAATACGCTTTCAGTGAAAGTAACCAAAACACGACCTGATCCAGACGTCCCTAAGTATGTTGACCAACTGCTTCCTCATCTCTTCCGGCTATTCCTCGAGGCTGCGGTAACAGGCGAACGACGAATCTTGGAGGATTCAAGGCTACTGCGTGTTGGCGCACAGATTGTGAAGTTAGTGGTGGAAGCACTATCCGTCGAGTATGTTATCCATCCCTTGCATGTTCGTACATTCACGACTCCGCATAGACAGCAACAAAGGTTCATTGATGGAGTGGATGCAGCTTTCCTTCACGGTCAAGTTAAAGTTGTTACTGGAGGAGAGTTTCCTTCCCTCACTGAGGAGTTCAGACCCATTCATGTTAGTATGATTCCTCAATCGTTTTGGCCGAGATATTGATCACTGTACAGGCTGATGCTAGTGCGCGTCAGCGAGAAACAATGGTTCTTTTTGCAGCTGCGCATGTTCCTCTCCGCAAGGAGGTACGCAATCTTTCTATTAACTCGTGTAGAATATGTTTTTGAGTCTTAGCTTCCTAGGTATCGATAATGAAGAATTCAGACGCTAAAGGACAGTTCGTGGTATCAGCATTTCTCAGAAACCTTCTTCGGTGGTGTGATTTATCCACCTGTAGCACCCTACAAAGAGGGGCTGCATCCGAGCTATTTTCGACATTGGTGAATAAATACACGGATGGTGTGTCTCACTCAGACCTATCTACATGCTTAGATGCTTAGATGTGACTTGTCATGGAGATGTTTCTGATTTCCTGGATGAAATGCTGACAAGTTACTGCTCGGCCACGCTCAATAATGCCCGTGTTCCTCCCGACGCACGGCGCAAGGCCATAGATAATTGGGTTTGGGTAAGGTTACACTTGAGCCGCTAACCCATGTTTCTTTACTGATATTGAATGTAGATAAGTAGAGGTTTGGTAGTGCGGTCCCATCCTTTGGCATCATCGTTTATCGACTCCCTGTTCACTCTTCTTGATGACGAAGCCGTAGCCTGGGATGTGGCGCGCGCGCTTGGGGCATTGGTCGCAGATGACGGAGCTCTGACTAAACGCAACGGTGCCGTGCTGAAGGTAGGCGGGAATCGCGCCGAGAATGTCGCAAGGAGTCCTCACTTCAGCAACCCAGATTCTCCATGTTCAAAAATATTTCTTTGTTGTGCTACCAAGGGTGATAGATGGCGCGAATAAGGTTGATGGTGTGTGGTTAAATGTTCCTGTTACATCGCCATGACTTTGATGAGTGAACTTAGGGACGAAGAGAGAGACAGCCTATCTCATTGCTCTCGCGTCTCTCCTCGATGCAGTTCCAAAATCATTGTATGGAACGCAGATGCCCATCGTGCGTCCATGTCCTATAAGGATTCTATTTGACCTATGTATGATCCATAGCTTATGCCTCTGTTACTCCGCGGACTCGAAGTTGCGGATCCTGAGATTCGTTGGCAAATCATCGAGACGTGCTTGAATAATATCAGCACTTTCTCAGACGAGAAATTATTGTCGACATACGCTTCCACACTCGTAGTTACTATGCTCAAAAATTGCACGGTTGTGGGCATGCCAGAACATGTGAGTGACGAACGTCTAACATAATATTCTATCGGTCATTCAACGATGTATAGAAAGTTCGTGCGGCAGCATTGAGGTACTTGGGACTACTGCCAGGTGCAGTACGCTATGACTTGCTTCACCCATACAAGCCCCGCGTTTTGAAAGACCTTGCAAAGGCATTGGACGATCCCAAAAGAGTAGTAAGAAAAGAGGCAGTGGATGCTCGGTTCGTCCTTTATCTACCATTCATTCGTAAAGATTGCTGACGAGGACCCGGCTTGATAGGACGAAATGGTGAGTCCTCTACAGATGAGGGTGAATCGGCTAACTGTGAATTGGATAGGTACAAATATAGTGGTTAACCCATCGCTCTAAATCTTGATATAGGGAAACAAAGGCGGGACAAGCCGTAGAAGTAGCTATGTACTCTGTACTATGTACGGCAGGCCTCGAAAGTCCAATTTTCATTCTACGTGATTGATTGCAGCCAGTTCGCGCTAATTTACATGTATTTCGATCGCCGCTTAAAATGGGTGGCGGTGATCGGTGCAGCTGCTCATGACACGCAGTACTGTGTAGTACTTACACTTTTGTCCGTGGTCCATCATGTGGGTCAGTGGCTTCAAGTCTTTTTATCATCTTACTTGGGCTGATCACTTGATTGCTAGACTGAACATCGCAATCCCGAAGGACGGACTTACTGGTTCAACACAGCAACCCGAGAGAGCGTTTGGGAGAAACCAGACGGTAAGCACCGATCATATAACTGGTCGTCTATCATCTCAATTCTATCACAGATCTTAAAACTCCATTTGAGGTTAGAGTCATTCTTCCGGTTTATAATATCTGCTTAGCTATATATCATAGCGTGCTCTGACGAAAACAAAATGGAAGGAATACTTCTCTGGAGGAAGGAAATACTATTATAACGTGTGCCCCATTCATTTGTTTCTTCCTTTCAGCTCAGCACTCAACCACATATCTGCGTAGACGGAATCCAAAGAGTCCAAGTGGGACATGCCAGATGAACTTTTACTTCTGCTCGAGAAGGTAGAGAAGGAAGCCCAAGGGAGTCAGCTCGTGCTGGCTAGTAGCGTGTAAGGCTGTTTTTCTATTGTTCCGTGATTTGCAGGGTGATTTTCTTCCAGTCCCGCAGCGTCGCCTACTGTCGCCCAAAATTCCACCCAATCAACTGCTACCCCTGCTGTCCCAGCCTCAACAACCCTCGCGAATGGCTCAGATGGTACGGTTGCTCACCCTGGTTCGGTCCTCCCATTCTCCTCGGGTAGCGTCCTTCCCGCGCGACCAAACCTCCCTGATGATCCGGTGATCCCACACAACGGCTTTACTACCTTGGAAGATGGCGAAAAGGCATTTATGCATTTGTTGAGGAAAGCAGGCGTTGATGCAGATTGGAGTTGGGACCAAACTATGAGGGCTATCATCACCGATCCTTTGTATAAAGCGCTGAATACACTCGCTGAGAAAAAAGTAGCTTGGCAAAAGGTTAGTGTTCATGTTTGGTGGTTCTGGTTCTCGCTTCTGTAGTACTGACGACTAGTATTACAGTTTACTGATGGACTTCGTGCGAAAGAGGAAGAAGAGAGGGAAGCCCGGTTGTCCAAGCTACGTCCCGCAATAAGGAATATGCTCAGAGGCAATCCCAACGTCTTTCATTACACGACATTTTCCACAGCCGACAAGCTCTTCTCACAACATCCAATATGGCAGCAAGCAAAGATCGAGGCAGAGAGAAAGCTCATATTTGATGAATATGTCACAGAACTCAAGCAGCGTGAAGTGGTGCGTTTTCGTCTATAGCCACACACTTACTATTTCGCTCATCGTGGTTGATCGCTGAGAGTAGCAAGAAACCAGGGCAGCTCGATCACGCAGTATTTCCAAGATTGTAGCCCTCTTCAAAGAGCTAGGCGTCGATGTACTTACGCGATGGCGCAAAGCCCACGAAATGGTCATCGAATCAGAAGAATGGAAGAGTGATGAAGAGTTGCGAAAGCTCCCCACATTGGATATACTTCTGGCATTTGAGGACTATAGTCGAGTCAAAGAACGCGAGTTTGAGGAGCAGATGCGACGTACCCAAGTCGAGAAGATTCGTTCGGAAAGGAAAGCGCGCGAAGCGTTCAAGGTAAGTAATGCAGTTATTGTTTTACTCGCGCGGCATGGACTCGTTCTAACCACTGGCAGGCCCTCCTTCAAGAATTAATCAATGCAGGCAAGATCAAGGCGCGCTCGAAATGGCGCCAGGTTTACCCCACATTCGCTTCAGATGAGCGTTATCTCAATCTTCTCGGAAAACCTGGCTCCAATCCATTAGAACTTTTTTGGGATATTGTTGATCACCTCGACCAAAAGCTCGACGCCAAGATTGCTACCGCTGAGGAATGCATTCGTCGAGTGGAAGTGCCAAACGAGTCGCCGGAGGATGCCGCCAAAGTTGCGGTAGTCACCGCGCAATCGACTCTGGATGAGTTCGTGAAAAGGGTGAGAAGGGATCCCGAGTTAGGCAGGAAGTTGGATGAGCAGGACCTCCAAGAAGTGTTCCGTTGCGTGAGTATTTTCACCTCGACTTGTTTTTCCCGCTCAGCCATTTTTCAGTTGCACGACCAAGCCGTCAAGAAGCAGCAAGACGAGAAACGCCGTTATGAACGCAGGCAAAGACATCTCCAAGACGATCTCCGCTATGCACTCAAGAAACTCCCCGATTCCGTCGATATCAACTTGTCATACGAAGCCGTAGGTTTGATTTCTTATGTATATTTGTCCGCTTTTGACCCAATGCAACCCTACAAATATTCCCAGATCGTACCCTTCATTGAACATCTTCCAGAGTACAAGGCCATTGAGGAAGAAGAAGGCCGTCGTGCCGCCTTTACCAAGTTTGTGAAGAGGCAAAAAGAGCGTCTCCGGGAAATCGCATCCGAAGACGGCGCATCTACCACAAGCAGGAAGCGCAAGGAACCACCTCGTGATAGTGATAGGGATCGCGACCGTGATTATGAACGAGAACGCGAGAGAGACCGAGAGCGCGATCGTGACTCATACCGCGACAAGGGGCGGGACTACGAGCGTGAGAGGGACCGCGATCGCGATAGGGATCGTGGAGATCGTGACCGTGATCGCGACAGGGACAGGGACACGCGCAGCTCTCGGCACCATCACCGTGTAGAGGAACATGACACGCACGCTCGCGACCATGGACATTTGGAACGGGACAAAGATAGAGACCGAGACTATCGGTCTTCCAAACACCCTCGTGACGAGCGAGATGGGAGAGATGAGAGACGGCGACCTCGCCGAAGCTCAAGAGATCATGCATATGGGCGTGGGTATGATGAGGCGCCGCCTTATGGAAACGAAGATGAAGACGGGGATAAGGGTCGGGAAAAACGCGCACGAAGCAGAGATGTGGGACGTGATTTATCGAAACATGAAGACAAAGGGTATGGTGAGAGGGCCGAGAAGGTATGCCGATTAGCGCTTGGGGGGAATTACCCACTGAGTTTTTGTAAAGCGGGCAAGATACGACCCTGAAGTTGACGAATCAAAGGAGCACAAAGGAGACAGGTCGCGTAGGGCTGAGACCCCGGAGGAGGGGGAGATATAACGGAATGTTGGATGTACGCATCGTTGACCCACTCATGGCCTCGTGATCCCCACAGTTAACCCGTCAGACTTTTGGCACCAGTAGGTTTGTTACTTCCTGTCTCCACCACATAATCAGAATCGTCTTTTTCTGATCCCCTACAACGGTGATTAAGCCACGGATGGTCTGGTAAATCGTGTGGGACGGATATTATGCCCACTATGAATTTCAAAGCTCTATTTTCGCTTCGTCGAAAGGTGAGGCAAACTTATACGGTTTCATGTCCCCTTTGATGAGTATATGTGTAAGGAACTCAAACGGTCTAGCTCGCACATTCTTTTAAGTACTGGTGGGCTTAGCAGTCGATTGTTCCCGTGTCGACGGGGTGATGAAGTAGGCACTCCTATTTGCATCAGTTTGATGTAAGATAACAAGGTATATCAAGGCGCTCCGTTCATCGTATCCGGTCAAAAATCCGGATTTTATGTTAAGAACTCCAATCTTACGACGGACGAATGAGTCCCTATATTCGTGTCCATCTTGACCACGACCAGTATTGACTCCCGATGGGTGTCTTCGACCAGAGGTCTTGCTAGGGCTGCCGAATCAGATAAGTGGAACAACGAGAGTGTGATACGGAGATCCAGATTCGGAGGGTTTACTCACTTCCGCGGCACAGGGGTGGTGCTTTGAATTAGCTACCAAGGTGTCAGCTACTGCAGACACTACGCCGCCATCACTGGGAATCAAAGTTGGCTGCAAGTTAGGCTACGCTTCGGGCTGCCGCCGTACACGAAAATCTGAACAGCCACGTGCACAATGCCTTGAGAAAACGATGCCTACGAAAGAAATCTCCTGACGAAGAGGATCGACGTAATGTTCCCTTGTAGCCTCTATCTGGGTACGAATCGGAAAGATGATTGACCTGCAGAGCATCTAGAAATGTTCGTCATATTGGGTGGCCAGCAGGAAGGAAGTATTCCAATTCTAGCAGAACAAGTGACGTTCACGTTTTCACTCCTGACCGTGCTGACTAGTTAGAAATGTTGTAGGCAGCACCTGCAATGGATAATGGGAGCCAGAGGACTGTAATCCGTGACATCTGTGTATCTCCAGATTCCCACCGAATCAAAGGACGGCCGTTCGATAGTCGTCCTCTGGGGACAGTGACCGACCCTTTCCGTGGCCACCGCATTTGGTGAACCTTGCACCGTTTCGGTTGGGTTAGCAACCAGCTCGTGATAAAAGGTCAACCAGAATGAGACAAACCTCAGTTCTGCCAGAACGTGGTCAACTCGATAATGCCCGCTAGCTTGAAAGAAGGGATCTGCACCATTACCTCCTTCGTGGAAGGAACTGTAAATCTCGGTGTGAACACGATCCGGTCTGCCTCCCAACCCGTGATCCCGAATGCTGCCGTCGCCCAGGTATGACGTGCCCTGCGAGTCACCGTTCGATGCTAAAAGCGCTGAACTGGGTGAATCATCATTTATTTCAGTGGGAGGTGAAGAAAGTGGAAGTGAAACAGGTGTAGATGTATACCTCCTCAGCGTCAGCAGCTATGGCTCCATATCCATCAATGGTCACACCATAGTGGCGACCGCCCTCGAAGGGTTCACAGATCAAGTTGACCCCCATCATAGCACCCGCTATCTTTCCTCCACGATTTTCGCCGACGCACTTGTTCAGGTTCGAATTCTCGGATTGGCTTGGCGTCCTTTGAAGAGTTGTTTCTGTGGTTGGATCGGTGAATTAACGGTGTGTCCATTGTAGTGGCAACACATACGTACCGTACGAATGGGTTTATTCAGTGTAACGTGTGGATCCGTGGCTACACGCGCGAGGTCGACGTATTGTACACTCATGAGAAGGGAAGTGAAGATGTCGCGTCGAGTAAAGCTCAAAGAATAAATAATCAAAAAGAAACAGTGAAGCATTGCACTGACGTGCAATCAGTCGCATGTTCTCGTCGGGGGACCATCAGTGGAATTGTGCACGACTGCATAGTAAATTTGCATGAAAAGCTGTCCAACAAATTGTACTATGTGATGACACTAGTCAGAAGATAATGGTGACAATGGGAGGTTTGTGAACTGGATTGGCCCAATTCGTAGGCGGGTGTATGGATGCTTATTCTTGATAGTCTTTTGGTATCCCTTTCTCCGTTTCTTCTTAAAGACCACTTCCATTTTTCCTTTGGTGTGCTCTATTACAGTGGCCTCTATTTTGATGTGGTTGCGCGGAATGAGTGGGTCGCCTCGAAGGGTGTATTCACGTGACCCGATTTCATGGATGTCACGGAGATGGAGTATGTCACCAACACGGACGTCTTTGAGGTGAGGAACGGTGAGGACGTCGCGTGGGGTTAGAATATATTTTCTCCCGACCACCGAAGCGATGACATATTGGGACGGCTGGGAACGCATGAGGTTCAATGCGGCGGCGGTAGAACCCGGTGCGGAGTGGAAGGAAGAGGTCGCGACTTGAGACGGCATGGTCAGTAGAGTTGAAGCGGGATGACTGAATGGATGCGCTCACCTTTGCGGAACGTCTGAGCGAGCCAACTGCGAGTGTGCCAGGTCGCCATGACCGAGTTTGACAATGTAACACCTGCTCGACACGCGCCAGCGCCAAGGATTGAATCGGCGATTGAAATTTGTAGTTTTTGGTGTTAACCCGAGAATTCCCTAACTTACCTCTCATCTTTACCTTTGCCTTTCCCCGACAATGCACAGAATCGCTCTACGAAACTCGGCCCGCAAGGTCGCCTTGGCTGCTGCCCCCAGAGTTCGTTTTCTAACATTTCTCCCTTTCCCTCCCCGTTTTAATTTGTTTTTTTTCGTCCCAACAGAACAGCGCACTCACGTCGCGCGCATATGCTACTGCCAAGCCTGGTCTGTACCTCTTGTCCCCTCATTTCAGCACGCTGACTTGCGGACTCTCTGCGTCTGTCTTTGTCATGTCTTTCATTCAATTTACCGCTTTACAGCCGCATCCGAGGTTTCTTCAATATTAGAGTCCCGCATCTCGGGTACATCCGTCGGTGGAAACGTCGAAGAGACTGGTCGTGTTCTGAGTGCGTTGGCTTTGGTGCTCTGAGCGTTACCATCCTCTGAACTATTCCTCCAGGTGTTGGTGACGGTATCGGACGCGTTTGGGGTCTTAAGAACGTGCAAGGTACAGTATTCTCCGTTCGACCTGGACCTCAAATAATCGTTGTATGTAGCCGAGGAGATGGTTGAATTCTCTTCTGGTGTTCGCGGCATGTGTTTGAACTTGGAGGCAGACAACGTTGGTGTTTCCATCTTCGGTAACGATCGTCTCATCAAGGAGGGTGACACCGTCAAACGAACTGGTCAAATCGTCGATGTTCCCGTCGGTCCCGGTCTTCTTGGTCGTGTCGTGGATGCCCTCGGTAATCCAATCGACGGCAAGGGCCCTATTGAAGCTGCTGAACGTCGCCGTGCTTCCTTGAAGGCTCCCGGTATCCTTCCTCGTCGTTCCGTCAACCAGCCCATGATGACCGGTCTCAAACCAATTGACGCCATGGTTCCTATTGGTCGTGGTCAACGTGAGCTCATCATTGGTGACCGTCAAACTGGCAAAACCGCCGTTGCCATCGATACAATCCTTAACCAGAAGCGATGGAATGAGGGCAAGGACGAGGTCAAGAAGCTTTACTGTGTTTACGTTGCTATTGGCCAGAAGCGTTCCACTGTTGCCCAACTTGTTAAGACCCTCGAGGAGAACGACGCCATGAAGTACTCCATCATTGTTGCTGCCACCGCATCGGAAGCTGCCCCCCTCCAGTACCTCGCTCCCTTCTCCGGCTGTGCCATGGGTGAATGGTTCCGCGACAACGGCAAACACGGTGAGTAAATGAGGTTTGTAGCGTTAAATTACTGACATCATCGCATAGCCCTCATTATCTATGATGACTTGTCCAAGCAGGCGGTCGCCTACCGTCAGATGTCCCTTCTACTCCGTCGTCCCCCTGGTCGTGAGGCTTATCCTGGCGATGTCTTCTACCTCCACTCCCGTCTCCTCGAGCGTGCTGCAAAGATGAGCGATAAATTTGGCGGTGGATCCCTGACCGCCCTCCCTATTATTGAGACCCAAGGTGGTGATGTCTCTGCGTACATTCCTACTAACGTCAGTGCCTTCAATTATCTCTTTTTCATGACCTCATCCTTCGCTTCAGGTTATCTCTATCACCGATGGTCAAATCTTCTTGGAAGCGGAACTCTTCTTCCGTGGTGTCCGTCCTGCCATCAACGTCGGTCTTTCCGTATCTCGTGTCGGCTCGGCTGCTCAGACGTGAGTAGTTGTTTCCTGTGTTTCCGTAGTTTTCTCACTTGGTCGTCCCTCGATAGTAAGATTATGAAAAAGTTTGCCGGATCTCTCAAGCTCTACCTTGCCCAGTACCGTGAAGTGGCGGCCTTTGCTCAGTTCGGTTCCGATCTCGATGCTTCCACCCGCTTCTTGCTGAGCCGTGGCTCCCGGTTGACTGAGCTTCTCAGTATGTACTCTTTTTCGCGGTGGACTCGATTTTGCTCACAGTCAATTTGAAGAGCAAGGCCAATACCAACCTCTTCCGATGGAGGTTCAAGTACCCATCATTTATGCCGGTGTCAACGGTTTGGTGCGTTGTTTCTGCTCCCTATGAGAATCCAGTGTCTTATCTGTCTCTTAGCTTGATACCATTCCCGTCGACAAGATTACCCAGTGGGAGGCCGAGTTCAGATCACATTTGACCAGCTCGCAATCCCCCCTCCTCGAGGAGATCTCGGCCGGGAATGTCACACCCGAACTGGAGGCTAAAATCAAGAAGGTCGTTGAGGACCACGTTTCTTCCTTTACCTCATAGACAGATTTCCCAATGGTACACCCGCTCTGGTTTGAGGACACGTTGACATAAAAACACTTGCTTATCCTGTAGTCCTCATGTCCTGATATACCTTGGCGAATGTTATTCATATTTCGCACGCGACATATCTTGGGCGGCCAATTGCGTCCTTTGCGACGGACAAGCACCGTCATGTTTGCGAGTACCACAACCTACGAGCCGTTGGAATATTTCTGTTTCCTACCCAGACCAGCCGCAATTGAAGAGACGGCAGCAGAACGTGTCAGTCGTCATAGCATCGGTGTCCTTTGCGGTGTCCAAGCGGGTGAGGTGGTTTTTGATTGACTTTTGACTTTCGCATCTCAAGAGTGTCGATATTCTCAGTATCCTCGTTGAGCAACAACACCGCGACATGTATCGGCAAAGAGTAAACGGGTCTGTATCTGAGCACCTGTCCACTAAGAGCCTGTATTGACTGACTATATTTCGCCCTGAGCTAGCCATTTTGATTCCACTAAACAATCATGATGTTCGTGCTCACCATTCGGGAACGGCTGTCTCCCAAAACCACTTTCCGAAAGCCACTACATAAACCCTCCCCGATCTGTGGCCAGGGGCACCACGGTGCCTACATGCGTATGTGTATTGCGCATTCCCGGCCTAAAATGGCTCTCGAGGAATCAAGGGAGACATGCTCACCGGCCTACTACAAGTCATCACGATCAGCGCGGTTCAAGACGAGCGTTCTCGCCGATCTGAAGAAAATTCAAGATGTCTGGCGCCGCCCCAACCGGCGCCTTGAAGCCGTGACTAGTACTGTGGATGACTTGTAGGATTGCCGATTTCCTGGCACACTGTCATTGGGCCATTCACCAGCGATTGCACGATTCCCATCGCCCTTTTTTTCCGGAACGATTTGCAGGCGCAATCAAAATTTGCTCCCTCATCTAAATTTTCACCCACGCTGATCTCAGTGGTTGTAGTACGTTGATGACGATGTGGTTGGAGTTATTGCTTGGGAAACTGCCAGGTCTATATACATGTACGTTTACTTTTTGGCGGAAGGAAATCAAGCACTAATTTCTCGATCCCGTGCCATAAGAATTGGATGTGGAAAAGATACGGATACGACTGAAATGGTTATCATGTCTCCTCGTCTTAATGTAAGGAGGGAGCTGGTGCTTCGTGTATCATGCTAGGGAGATTGATAACCATACTTTGTTAAAGAAAGAAACATATGGCAACGCTCAGTCTGTGACGTCTGGTGTTGCGTCTAACTCTTCGTCTTCATCTTCATAGAATTGGTTATCTTCCTCGTCCATCGACTCTTTCAACTATGCCAGTACGGTCAGCGAGTCCATAAAAATATTGACGACCAACTAACCATCTCAAGGAGCTCATGACACTCATTCAGGTGTGCCATAATGATTCCCTGACCTTCCGGGACACTACCGTCATGACCTATGAATTTGCCGTCTTTGCGCATGGAGTCGATTTGGTGCAGCGCCAGTTGATACTTCGGATCTCGTTAGGACATCTCATGTGTAATGCGTCAAGGGCGTACTGGGTAGAGGTCGCGAGGACTAAACGGTCCACCATGTTTGCATACTTCGTTGAGGCATTTCTTGACGGTCGAGAGCTTGTTTGCCTGAGACAAGAGGTATAAGTTGGAAGTGGCATGTGGGGGACAGACAGGTGAGATAGTCATACTATGGGCATCAATTCCTCCGATACAGGCTCACTCGACGAGAGCAACCGGTAGATGAGACCATAACATCGTCTCAAAAGGTAGAGCAAAACCTAGAGTCGCCAATTCGTCAGCGAGCAGAGAAGAAAAGACAGAGGATGACTCGCATATTGCCCTGGCGGGCGATTTCCGTCAGCATCCACGAACTTGCCGTCGATTCTCATCTTGTCAACCTCTTGGAGACTCAGAGAGTAGCTGTACAAATCTGTTTCCCGGAGGCTCCATCGGTGCGTGAGAACAAGGCTCTCGAGTTCGCAACGGAGCTGGCTGAGGCGGTCGTGTATTTGCTTGAGCGAACTAGCTACGTTCTTGGACTCGTCTTGAGCCTTGATCTGCTGCAAGATATCGAAGCAGTCTTCAAGGAGCGACGAGCATACTGCCTGTGATGCAGGCACTATGCCTCCTGGTCCGAGAAATTTGCCATCGACGCGTTTCCTATACAAATTGAGTTTATCAATTAATCACTGTCTTGTCAAATATCTTTGAAGCAAACGAAATGAACGGAATACTCAACGAGTCGATCTTCCGAAGCTCTTCGGCCAGAGGCTTGAGCTCGGCCTTGTGTGATCCCTCCTTGGCAGCCAGAGATACTAGTTGTCGTCGCACGGTAACCAAACGCTCATGGATGGGAATAAGCTCGACGGAGATTTCAGACAAAGAGTCTTGTAGAGACTGCACGATAGCATCTATGGAAATCGAAAGGCGAAGTGTCACCTTGGCCTAAATGGTGCAATGCAAGCCAGATAAGCAAGAGATTTGCGCACCACATTCGTTGAGTTGTCGTTCGAGCAATTTCGTCATGGCTTCTGGATGCTTCCCGCTCTCAGCGTCGTGTTGGACGATGGAGCGTAACTCTCCTAATCGGCGGTGAAATGGGGCAAGATCGGATTCGTTGTAGAGACCTGATTCCTCCATATGGGTGATAAATTGCTGAAGCAGAGAGGGGATGGCGTCAGTACGTGTCTACATGATCGATACTGGGGCAATGACAAGAGCGTCACATCTGCTTGAAAAGGTCAGGACTAGCAGCAACTGCGAGAACTCGAAACAGATGGAGTGGACATCCCCGGTCAAGTGTAGTTGGTGGCAGTTACCAACAAGGGAAGAGAAAGGGGGGCGGGATGAGAGGTCTTGTGAGATAATGCGCACTAACCCGCATGGAGGCTAATTGGGAATACACGGCAGGACATTCCTTTGTGCGGCCGAGGGTGAGATAGCAGAGAGAGAGGAGAGTGAAGACATCTGCGAGGGCGGTGTCTACGCGATTGTTGTAGGTGGTGTTGTCGTCACGAATATCGTTTAATTTTGTGACTGATCTGGAGTGTTGGCGGGAGAGTGAAAGGGAGGAGGATGGTTGCACGGACCTTGTTTGACGACGGCTTGGTATAGGGTTTTGACCTCTGATGGCTTGATGAAATTGGCGCGATCCCTCTTGAGCGCAGTGAGCCGGTTACGGATGCTGCGGAGGGCAAGGGTAAATACCGCAGACGAATGGCAAAAAGGGAGAGGATATAATACTTTATCACGGCCTCGAGGATGGGCAGTTCTGGGGTATAAAATGGATGAGCGGAAACGCCAAGGAGGACTGTTTCTCCTCACCCTCTTGCGCGACCGGAGCAGTCATCTTAAGTTACTAGTACAAGGATCGTCCAAGCGAAGCACCTGATATGATCACAAAAGGTAAGGTCGGCTTTTTCGCACGGCTGCTGAGCACGTCTATTTAATCGCGTCCAGTCCCAACGTCGACCTCAACCGCTCGCTCTCCTCCGACATCATCATCAACAAAACCCTCTCTTGCTCATCCCACCAACACAATGGAAAAGATCAAAGAGGTATCTCGTCCCTCGTCCTCTCTGCACTCGCTCATCGCTCCGTTCAGAAAATGAACGCGATCCGCGCAGAGGCAGACAATGCCGTCACTCGTGCAGAAGCAGCAGAAGTCAAGAATAAACAGCTCGAGCAGCAGCTCCTCGAGAAAGAGCAGAACATTACCTCGCTCAACGTCCAGATCGCACGTATCGAAAAGGAACTCGAAGCCACTGAAGAAAAGCTCACCCAGGCCAAGTCTGCCCAAGAAGATGGCGAGCACTCAAAGACCACAAACGACAGCCTCGCGCGAAAGATTGTGCTGCTAGAGGAGGAACTTGACGCAGCCGAGAAGAACGTCAAGGAGACGACCGAGAAGTGCGTCATCTCCGACACCTATTATCACGAGATCTGTCGCTGATCGCGTTTCTAGACTACGACAAGTCGATGTCAAGGCTGAGCACTTTGAGCGTCAGGTCCAGCGCGCAGAGCAAGAGCGTGACCAGTGGGAGCAAAAGTACGAGGTACGACTTGTGCGATCTGGTCGCATAGCGTTGTATCACATGTTTTTTTCTTTCTAGGAAATACTTGCCAAGTACAAGGCTTCGCAAGCTGAACTGGATGAGCTCATGAAGAGTATGGAAGGCATCTGAAC
The DNA here is from genome assembly GCA_038090915.1 of Boletus eberwhitei. NCBI lineage: Eukaryota > Fungi > Basidiomycota > Agaricomycetes > Boletales > Boletaceae > Boletus > Boletus eberwhitei. The sequence continues at coordinate 89,548 of JBBPNO010000037.1, forward strand.
ATTAGTCATCTCTCATCCTCTCTTGCATCTACTCATCTCGTTTCCTTGAGAACCTACAGTCGGGTCATCTGCAGCGATTTCATAGTTTGTACTCCTACCTCTCCACCTCTTTACACTCTTTTTAATTTACCGTCATGGAATTAACGAATCAAAGCCTTATTCATTGGAAATCCGGCTGAACTTCACTTTCATTATCACTCGCATCTACACTCGCTAGTGGCACACCTCTGGTAATGTGGCTCCTTTACAATGAGTACAAGCTAGAATGCAGTTATCCATGGGCCAGAGTTTGAGCGCCCTGGGGTTGGTTGCGTCGAATGTTACCGCTCATGGAAGTTCAGCGAAACAGAGTTGACACAGTGACGCTCATCGGCTACCATCGCTCGTTAGTCAATGGATCAAAACAATGATAATGCAACTCACTGGGCGTAGGAAATCCTTCACCTTTGAAAACGTGCCCCAAGTGCCCACCACAAGCAGTACAGTTAATCTCGGTTCTGACCATGCCGTGTGTCTGATCCTCATGCCGGCTCACAGCACCAGGAATGGCTGCGATCTACAATTAGAGACCAACCACGACGGCCTGACAGCAAGCGTTACCATCAAAGAAGGCAGGCCATCCGCAACCACTCTTGAACTTGGTGTTGCTCTTGTAGAGGGGCGTCCCACAGCCAGCGCAGGCGTAGACGCCTTCCCCACTATGGTGCTCGTATTTACCAGTTCCTGGAGACTCTGTCCCTTTCTGACGTAGAATCCTGAACTGTTCCGATGTCATCCCGAATTCACATCAGTGCCCTAATAACATCACCCGCTTGTACATACCTGCTGAGGTGTGAGTATCGCATGCCATTCAGACTCGGATTTAGTCTTTGACTCGACCATTCTCGTGGTGGAGTAGCAAAATGGACGCAGATGAGTGACAAGATGGTAGCCTGCGGAACAGCTGTGTAGTATGCGCTGTGGAAAGGCGAACATCATCACGGAATGGACGGATGAGTCATTACCAAACTCGTCCGCTCCTCTTCCCAACAAGGAAGGTAGTGTTCCAGCAGACAGTAGTTTCCGTGAACTCTGCGCTAAAATCTCTGCTGGCTACCACCAAAATAATCCCGAGCTGTCTGCATTACTACAGAGCACCAGGCCACCAGCTGCTACGGTGGAACTGACTCTGGCAGTTGCGCACCTGCCCAAGCATGCCCATTGACATGTAAGAGTACTAATGGTACCTACGACCGCTAAACGACGTCTTGGGATCAACAGAAATATATACACCCTATTGCATGGGGGTATTCACTAACCATGCAAAGTACAAACCAGTGATGTAATCCATATACCAGCTCGTAGTGACGGCCTACGTTGGCACCTACGGGTTTTGCGCCTACCGACTTGCTGATTTCGGGGTCTTTTATCTCCTTTATGGAGTCGTAGCTTAGCCGTTGATCTTGGTCTGCGTTTCCGACCAGCTTATCGTTGTATTTAAGCTTTCAAAGAGCTGGATAAGCGTCTGGCGACCTTGAAGCGGCCGGTTGGACTCGTCGAGTGACGGTGAATGACCCGCATAATGTGGCATGATATCCACGATGGTGGTCGGTATCTGTTTTTTCCCGAGGAAGTTCAAAATACCAACGCGGATAATTGCATGGTTCGTTCCTATCGGAGAAGCAACTGTGTATCGACCGGATAGTAGTTCGCCTACTAAAAGTTAAAGATTTAGTACTCAGGTGTCAGGTCTAAACGCGACGACTGTTTGTGAGTCCCATGATAAAGGCTACCATGTTTGCTGCCCGGGGATTCCACCCGCCGGATTCATAGTTACTGACAAATATTTCAAGCCTTCAAGTCTACGTGGCAATCTCATTGACAGCTCCCGACGGGAGACGATCAGGCTGGTGCTCAAGCGGAAACTCTCGCGTGCACGTGAGACTCAACTCCTCATCGATTCATCCACGTCAATGCGTCCTCAACCCGTTTGGGATTGCGGCCGTCTGAGCGCCTACGGAGCCGTGGCCCTGCGCTCATAGGTCCAGCATACAGGGTCTTGACCCTATCATGGAAGCTGTGGTAAATTTGGGTCAGCTCAGCTAGAGCGGTCAATCAGGCTGCCATCAGGTTCCAGAAACATAGCACGGTTTCAAAGTCCAACTCACTACCATCTGATCGGCGACTACTGATAGTGTTTCATCTGGAGAAGGTCATTTGCCAGTCGTTATAAATAAGACAGACATTTACCCAACACAGCAGGCGCGCCAGTATCACCAGGATCGCCATCATGCCACTGACAGACGAACAGCGGAACGCGTTGCCCGCAATACGCGCCAGCTTCAACGCGCTACCGATACCATTCGGCACAGCCGCGTCCCTGGATGAGCGCGCTCGAGACCCCGATCCCGGGAGCCTCCCAGCGGACGTCACCGTCCGCGTAGAGATCGCACCTCCCTCCCCACAACCACACCCACTCTTCCCCAGCGACGCACTCAAGGCCCCAGAGCGCGTCCCCGTATACTTCTTCGCCCTCACCAGCGACGGGCTCGAAGCCGACCCTGGACCGGAGGTTGCAGACACCCACGTTATCTTCTTCATCCATGGCGGGGGCAATGTTGTCGGCCACCCCACCCAGCCGCCATTTGCCAATTTTTTCATCCAGCTGCTCCGCGCCGTCGCGGCGCACACGGGGGACGTGCGAAAGTGTGTGCTCATCGCCCCGAGCTATCGTCTCGCCACCGTCCCTGGGAACACTTTCCCTGCTGCACTGCAGGACCTCGTCGCCACCTATGACGATGTCCTCGGCAAGGGATACAAGCCGTCTAATATCGTCATTGCGGGAGACAGTGCTGGGGGGAACCATGGTCAGTGTGCTCGACCCTTTCTCGACGACACAC
>JBBPNO010000038.1:0-91073 GCA_038090915.1 Boletus eberwhitei
CCCCTCTTGCCCCCCCCGCCGCTCTCCGGTACTCGCGGGCTGGGTGGGGGGTGTGCGGGGTGACGGTGCCGAGGATGAGGGAGTTGGGGGCGGGCGGGTGTGGTCGTTGGCGGTGTATGGCGAGTGTCTGGCTGGTGTCGAGCGCGAGTGTGCCTGCGAGGCTGACGCGCAGCTGGCCGTGCTTGAGATAGACGCCGGGCCCGATGGCGGGGGGCGGGAGCGAGGGCGGGGGCGGGGGCGGAGGCACTGGCTGGCCTGGCAAGAGGAACGCCATAACTAAAAATAATAAAATAAAATAAAATAAAAATATTCTCGGACGGTTACGGAATTTGCGGCTATTTGTTTTCACACTTACTTCCTTGAAAAACCCAACGGAGAGTACAGTATTACCATCTTCCCTCCCCTCCTCAACGTCGTGCACGATGCCCACCTACCTCGCCCGCTTCGCCGCACGTCGTATGTACCCCGTCCCACTCTATTTTCAACCTCTGACCTTCTCCTCGACAGGCCTACACACCTCTGCGCGGAGACATGCACTCTCCAGGTTCGCAATGCCCGCCATGAGCCCTACCATGACAGAGGGCGGCATTGCCTCCTGGAAAAAGAGCGAGGGCGAATCTTTCTCCGCCGGCGACGTCCTTCTTGAAATCGTACGCGCCAGCCCTCCCCTCCTGCACGCGTCCCTTCTCACACTCCTCACAGGAGACCGACAAGGCCTCCATTGACGTTGAAGCTCAAGATGATGGTATCCTCGCCAAAATTATCGTACGCAATCCCCTTTCGCCTGTCTTCCTTATTTATTCTCTCTCCAGACCCCAGACGGTTCCAAGAATATTGCCGTGGGCACCCCAATAGCCATCTTCGCAGAGGACGGTGACGACCTCTCAGCCGCCGCTCCAATGGCCGCAGAGGCTGCCTCGTCCCCCCCCGCCTCGCCACCACAGCAGCAACCTTCCGAACCCGCACCACTCGCCCACTCGCCCCCACCCCCAGCTTTAGCATCTCAGACCCAGGAGACCAAGCCCGAGATTCCAAAGGGTGACCGAATATTCGCCTCGCCAATTGTCAAGAAAATCGCGCTCGAGAAAGGTATCCCACTGGCAAAGATTAAGGGCACTGGCCCCGGTGGCCGTATCATCCGTGACGACATTGACCGGTACCAGCCTCCCACGCCATCCGCCTCTTCCGCTCTGTCCTCCGACGCTATCCCAGCTTCATTGGATTACATAGACATACCAGTTTCGAATATTCGCAAGGTCATTGGCACGCGTCTCACACAATCCAAGCAAGAGCTCCCTCATTACTACTTGACGGTCGAGGTCAACATGGACAAGGTGTTGAAACTTCGGGAAGTGTTCAACGAGACATTAGGCGACAAGGACAAGGCTGCTAAACTCAGCGTGAACGACTTCATTCTCAAAGCTGTTGCCTGTGCACTCAAGGATGTTCCCGAGGCCAACTCTGCATGGCTGGGTGACGTCATCAGGCAGTATGTGTCGCGATCTCGCATCTTTCCATCCAACTTGACTTTTTCCAGATACAAGAATGCAGATATCTCGGTTGCTGTCGCAACTCCTACCGGTCTAATTACCCCTATCGTCAAGGACGTTGGTTCCAAGGGTCTGACAACAATCTCTGCCGAAGCGAAAGCGCTAGCAAAGAAGGCTCGCGATGGTAAACTTGCACCACAGGAGTATCAGGTCAGTTTTGTTTCGCTTCTTGTCTGCGCGCGCCTCCTCATCCACCTCTCAGGGCGGGACTTTCACTGTTTCCAATCTTGGCATGTTCGGGATTGACCACTTCACCGCTATCATCAACCCTCCCCAATCTTGCATTCTTGCCGTCGGTGCGACCAAACCTGCACTGGTACCTGCACCCGAAGAAGAGCGTGGTTTCAAGACGGTTAACGTGATGAAAGTTACTCTCAGCTCTGACCATCGGACTGTTGATGGCGCAGTAGGAGCACGATGGATGTCTGCATTCAAGAGCTATCTTGAAAATCCCTTGACCTTTATGCTCTAAAAGCATATCTGTTGTTCTCATTTATGTCCATCCACTGAATCAGTGGCGGATGACTTTGGGAACATGATTTTCGTTGTCGGTTCGCCCCTTTACCATAGATCACTCATTCGGATGCATGCTCTCTGGCTCTGGCCCACGCAATTATATTATGGTAGCCTTGATGTTACTTGAATGACCTGACGGGGACGTGACAGGACTCTGCCACTAATCTCTTCGTTGGCATTGTGACGCTGTTACCCATTTCCCGGGGTAGTCTTCGAGGGCCTTGATGAAAGAGAAGGAATCACTGTCTTTTCACGACAGAAGATACTCATACTGGATTTGAGATTGGCTTGCTATTCCAAGCTCGGATGTTATTTCGCAGATACTAACACTCATCTGTCTGTTCAACACCATGGGATTTAGACCTAACCCGCTCAGTGATCCCAGTTGAGACCATCATGTTAGATCTATTCTGCCAAGTCCTGATTGACAGCAGACAGACCGTATCTGGCGCTCGGCCTCGAGGGCTCAGCCAACAAGCTAGGTGCAGGGATCATCAAGCACAGGGTGGATGGTTCCACAAAAATACTGGCTAATATACGACACACATACATAACGCCGCCAGGGGAAGGATTCCTTCCCCGAGATACCGCTCAACATCATCGAGAGTGGGCCCTCGAAGTTATCAAGAGTGCAATCGAAAAGGCCAATATTAAGATGGAAGACTTGGATTGCATATGTTACACCAAGGGTATGTCCCCCCGTATCCCTGCCGTAGTCACCCCGGTCACTTTGGTACGATTCAAGGTCCTGGTATGGGTGCCCCTCTACAATCCGTTGCACTGGTTGCTAGAACGCTCTCGCTCCTCTTCAACAAACCCCTTGTAGCGGTCAATCACTGTGTCGGACGTGAGCCCTCACGTCTTCTGCCAGAGCACGCGTTCAAACATTCATGCAGACATTGAGATGGGTCGTGCCATCACTCGAGCTCAGGACCCCGTCGTACTTTATGTCTCGGGCGGTAATACCCAAGTGATAGCGTATTCTCAGCAACGCTACAGGATCTTCGGCGAAACACTGGATATCGCTGTGGGCAATTGCCTAGACCGGTTCGCGAGAATCATCAATCTGAGCAACGATCCAAGCCCGGGTTACAATATTGAACAGCAAGCGAAGAAGTATGTTCCTATTAACATGTATTCTATTCCCTGGTCTTATATGCTTAGGGGAAAGCGACTCGTACCTCTTCCATACACGACCAAGGGCATGGACATTAGTCTTTCAGGCATATTGACTTCAATTGAAGCGTACACTGTGGACAAGCGCTTCCGTTCCTCTGGGACGCTCGATGAATCAGAGGACGGCATTATAACGCCTGCTGATCTATGCTTCTCTCTCCAAGAGACCGTGTTTGCAATGCTAGTAGAAATCACCGAGCGAGCTATGGCTCACGTTGCAAGCGGGGAAGTCCTCATTGTAGGCGGCGTGGGATGTGAGTCTGTTGCATGATTCTCTCCTCCAAACGTCGTATTTACGGATTTCAAAGGCAATCAGCGACTGCAGCAAATGATGCGAATTATGGGAAAGGAGCGCGATGCCCGGGTCTTTGCGACAGACGAACGGTATGTCCCGACTTGCATTTCTTGATGGTTTATAAATTTCGCACTAGTTTCTGCATTGACAACGGTATCATGATCGCTCAGGCCGGTCTTTTGAGTCATCGAATGGGGGATCAGATCCCTCTTTCGCAAAGCACTTGCACACAAAGGTACTCGTCTGTCCCCTTGTTTTGCGAAAGTCATTAAGTGGAGACCGATAAGATTTCGAACCGATGAAGTATTTGTCTCGTGGAGAGCATGATGCAGGAGGATTTGGCGAATTTGCCTACGTGTGGTAACACGTGGGTGATTGCTCGGTGGATCATTTACTAGCCAGACAAAATAACTGAAGACGCACATTCATGTAGGGAAGTATTAAAATTTATACTTGCGCCACGTTTGCCACGATCACCTTCCAGTCTTCTCCATCGCTCTTCTGCATCTCTGCACCCAATAACTCCAGCCTATCCCACCACCACTGATGTGATTTATCATATTCCCCTCCTCCTTCCTTTGGCACTCTAGCATGCCAAGGCTTGTCCGCCAAAATATAATGAAGGCACCTTATTTCTTCATCCCGCCAGAGTGGTTTGTGAATTAGCATCAATGTCTTGAGTGCATTGTAGCACCAGGGCAACGGCTTCCATTTTGCCTTGAAAAAGTCGGCGAGAAGATCCTGATCGGGGAATGACCAGGTTGGAACAAGCGGGGACGTGTGGAGATGGTTGTAAACTGCCTGAGCGAGCTCAGCAGAAGGATTTAATACGACAAGGCCGGAGTTAAGCTGAGAGTGGGGTCGTGGGCTGTCGTTGGTTATCTGCGTCGGGGCCGTTAGACCAATAGGATGGGACAGGGGTGTGTAAGCACAATTCTCTGGCACCCTTCCTTCGGTTGAGTGAATCGGCTAGATAGTTGGAAAGGTCTACTTACCAATCGGCAGGGTAGTGTTTCAGCTTTCGAGGATTGCAGGCGCAGGCATGGGCGGCCGCGATTTCGTCCCCTCCGAGCGGGAGATGCATCAACTCGTCCATCTTCCGCATGACAATCATGTCAGCGTCTAGGAGGGCGATGCGCTATCAGAAAAAGGTTTGGCACATCCAGAAATAATGTAGTAATGTATTCCCCTTACATCGTAAGCTGTCAGCTCAAAGGCCCTGGGCTCATCGTTCAGAAATTTGAGGACACGACATATCCGGCTGCCTCACCTCAACTTCGTCCAGGTGTCCGCGAACCTGGCATCGTGCGCTGCTAGAGTGTGCAGACCTGCGGGGGGATGAAGGGACTTGATATCTATCACCGTAATACGTCTTCTTGCCAGGATGTCACGAGCTTCTGGCGGTAAAGCAGGAGTGACCATTACAACCAATGGATACTCGGAACCCACAGACCGAAGGGTGTACTCTAGTACCAGCACGCCTGGCAGGTAGCTGGTCTTCGTTAACAAGGTCGCATAAGCTGCCTTAATACCCATATCCACGCAGGCTAACTATAACGCGGCGGCACAGAGTGCAGTGGGGTGAGACTCGCGAAGTCGCCAATCGGACGACGTAGTAAGTAGTATCGATTATCAGCGCTGTATCTCGGCCATCGCCTAATCATGCCAGTCTGCCTCGGCTAAATGTCCGAATCAAGACTTACAGTATAATGGTGGTGGACGCACAAGCGCAGAAATCATAGCTAGGACCGTCGTCGGAAAGTTGTCGATAGATCAGGTTCTTGGTGCTTACCAACACTGTTTGAGCTCAGGGTACTCAATCGCTCATCGGAACCCCATTCATGCCAGAGAATGTTATTGACCATGTTTACAGTCAAGTCTTTGCAAGGCATGTGCCGACTCGATTGACCCATGTAAGTATTATTCTGAAGAATTACTGGGTATCGTCCAATGTCATAAGAACTCAAGCACATAGTGTAGATAGTCATGACGATAAATCTACGTCGGACTCTGTCGAGAGGTGGTTGCCTCGTCCACGATTAGCTTCCTCGTCCGCTTCTCCGTCGCTTTACCTTTCAGAACATTCTCGATGAAATACTCTCCAGCCTGGATCGGATCAGGTATGGGCCAACATCAAGTATCACCGATTGACCTACCTTATAGCTGCTTCGAACCAAGGGACCACTAGCCACGTACAAAAAGCCCATGTCGTCGGCAATCCGCTTCCACCGGTCGAACTCGGCAGGTTCGACATACCGATCAACTTTCATATGACGTTTCGTTGGGCGCATATACTGGCCAAAGGTCACAACGTCGACATCAATCTCCCGCAGTTCTGGTGAGACATACATCACTACGAGACATCGCGGTGTAGGCAAGGAAGTCTGACCTCGAAGCGCACCCATGATCTGGTCCTCGTTCTCTCCAACACCAAGCATGATGCTGGTTTTCGTTATCCGCACTCCCTCCTTCTTGGCGTGTTGCAATACCTTTAAACTCTGTCGGAAAGTTGCCCTACGATCTCTCACATAGGGAGTGAGCGCTTCCACAGTTTCGATATTATGTGCATAAACATCCAAGCCCGACTTGGCGACAACCGAGACATAGTCTAGCGAACCGGCAAAGTCACCGGTCAAGGCTTCAACGAGGATATTAGGGGCCCTGAGACAATTTTATTAATTATAGCTTCTGGCAAGGGGAATAACACAAAAACAACTCGCTTCTGCTTGATTTTTCTAATGGTTTCCGCAAAGTGAAGGGCTCCTCCATCTACAAGGTCTAGGATGAGTGTGAGCAACATGCTCCTCGCTGATCGTGTTCAACAACACACCATCTCTATCAACACTTGTCAGCACGATATACCCGAGCCCCCATCTGGAGATGGCTTCAGCTGTATTTTCTGGTTCATGGGGGTCTAGTGGAGGTGGTGTCCGGGAGGTCTTTACAGAACAGAACCGACAGCCACGGGTGCACGTGTCGCCCATTAGCTGATACTCGGGTCAGTGAGCAAGTGCAGAGGGGCTATGTGAGTCCTTGCCATGATTGTTGCAGTGGCAGCCCGTCGGCCTTCCTCCTCCGACACACCCTCTTTGCCTCCCCAACAATCTCCGATGTTTGGACAACGAGCTTCTTCACAGACAGTGTGAAGATTAAGGCCTCTCAAATCTTTCTTGATTTTATGAAAAGACTCTCCAGATGGTATCTTGGTCTTCAGAAAGTCTGGGAGACGAGGGCTTGGAGAATATGAGGTTACGGGGTATCAACATGGTTCATGAGATGCTTGCCCCTTTGCATTTCCCAGCACCACTGTCTGTACAGGCTCGCCTGATATGAAGTCGTCCAGAGAGGGTCCATTATCCAGCAGATGACTGAAACTGGGGTTCGCTTTGGGAGGGTTGATAGACGCCAAGCACCGAACTTGGGTCCAAGAGACTGCAGAATGGCGAAAGAAGGGTTTGAGCGTCATCTCTAACAGAATGAGCGACGAGGGGCCAAAATAACAACTTAGTAATCGTGTATAGTAAAAGCGCAAACAGAGTTCCCGCGGTACGACTTTTCTCCATGAATGCCCTCTCTCGAAGAGAGGAGGAGACCCTCCTAATGACCACAAAGGCACGCGCCTTGAAGGAGTGTGATACAGTAGTCAAAGGTACCTCTCCGACCGAATCTAACTTATTTTTTCCTGACGCTCTCCAGAATTTGCGAAGTGTGCCCAAGGGCGCACGCTCTCTGTTGCCTGGGCCTGCAGAGATAAGTACAAGTCGTTGCAAGAGTGTATGCTTCAATAGTATGTTTCCCATAGCATCACATCATTTGACTTGTTTTAATCCACCGTAGTACCGGCCCAGAGGCCATGGAAATAGTTCGCAAAGAATACCTCCGTCTACGAGACCGGAATGTGGTTCCACCGTAAAGACTAGCTCTTGCGGGCAGTTTCGGTCCAGCTTTCAGACCTTCAAGACACTCTTGCATTCAAGAAAGCTGTGCATGATACTCAAGGATCAATCGATCAAGGACGGCCAATGTTAATGAAGAACGAATAGAGTACATCAATCACACGAAACAACAATCGTGAATTCGTGTGTACACAAGCAGGTGTTCTAATACTTGTGACGAACTTCATTTGGGCCCATTCACTACCACCCATTGAGCATACACTCCCATGACAGAGGAGATGAGTCTAGGAAGGGTCATTGAAAATGACGAAGAAAGGGTGATGCATTGTTACTCACCCCGCCAGGCCTACGCAGCCATCGTTGACGTTCACAAGGCCGAGGTTGGATGCCGGTATCCAGACGTCCAAGACGTCAATGATAAACTGGTAGCGCGTATCCGAACGCATTCTGCGCCGTGATCAGCCTAAGAGAATAGAATGGAGGAGATCTGCACACTTTTCGAGAGCAAGCCTTTTCGCCTCGCGCTGTGCCACATCTCCGAGATCTTTCTCGCCCCAAGATTTGGAGGCACGCAGCTTCTTAGCCTCCTGAGCAAGGCGGCCGGCCTACAACTCAGTGTTGAGTGGAAATCCGTCATGCACCGAAGACATTCTTACCTTGAGCAGACCATGTGTAATGCTCAGTAAAATTCCGGACAGCCAGAACCGGTTTGAGATGGAAGTAACTCTTTGGGTGGTGGAGGGCTTGAGATTGATGACTTTTGCTGCATTTGCCTGCAATATGGAGAGCTCTTGTCGGGACTCGTCTACCAGTGCATAGAAGGAAGCTCACCCAAACGATTGCATCATAGGTGAGGTATCCAAAGTATGCAAGCTGCCGACCGATGGTTGCCAGCTGTTCGCCCAGTTCAGTGGGAGATTGGGCTGCGCGGAGAGCTGCTTGAAGGTGTTCGATAGGCTTTCCAAGCCGCATGACTGGGGAACGATAAGGCTCGCGAGGGGAGGGTGTAAGAGCGTACTCACGTTTTCGACCGAGAGCGAGATGGTTTTTGAGGGCATTCCAGCGAACAGCCTCTGCCTTGTTGCCGCGAGTGAGGAAGAACCAAGCGAGGAAACGGGAGAGGTACTGTATGGTGCGGTAGAGCTAGAGAGGGAATAAGTTGGATGCAGAGAAGGTAGATGTTTGGACATACCTTGTCTCTGCCCAGATTGGTTCCGCCGTACTTGATGGACTGAGAGACACATGGGTGAAGGACGAGCTGGGATGCGATGGACGACATGCTGTAGCACAACGCGGCGATGAGAGGGATGCTATTGGGAAGTGAGTCGACGAGAACAAGGGAGACAGATAACTTAGTACCTCGCAAGAATCACGTGGGTACGTCGCATCCGATCCCGGCGCCGGTGAGCTTGCTCGTTGCGTAGAGTGACCTTGAAGGGCGAGCTAGTTGTCTATCGACGTAGACGGTGCATGCGAAAATATCGTACTTAGTGTAGTGACTATGTAGACGGTTCGGAGTCTTTTACGCGCGGGGACCACGGCGGGGGATTTCGGAAGTTGGACCGTCTCTTCTTCCCTCTCCTCCATGCTCCCCGTCGTCCGATGCATCCCGCATGCTGCTACGGTCTGTGCCCTGTCCACGTGATTCTTCTCCAGCTCTAATATCATGTCCCGTCCCAGCTCAGGCTCTTCTCAACCTCCACCCGTCTCACTATGGTATGTATCCCTTTCCCTCCTCTCCCCCTCGTCCGCTCACCAAAATATACTTCCAGTCCTACAGACAAGAACGTGACACGTTCGGCGACCTCAAAGTCCCTGCAGATCGTTACTGGGGCGCCCAGACACAACGGTACGTGGCCTCTCACTCCCCTCGTCTCCCACTCATCCATTTCACAGCTCACTCCAGAACTTTGATATCGGTGGTCCCACAGAGAGACTCCCACCCCCGCTGATCAAAGCCTTCGGTGTGCTCAAGAAAGCAGCCTCCATTGTCAATGTCAGCTATGGCATGGATCCAAAAATTGGTGACGCTATACAGAAAGCGGCAGACGACGCATGTCTCCCCGCTTCTCGCAGTCCCTTTTCACTCACCTTCTCTCTCAGGTCATTTCTGGAAAGCTCATCGACCACTTCCCCCTTGTCGTGTTCCAGACCGGAAGCGGTACTCAAAGCAACATGAACGTAAACGAGGTTGGCTAGTCACTTCCATTTACTCCGAATCACCCTCTCATTTGCCGCAAAAAGGTCATTTCCAATCGTGCCATCGAGTCGCTCGGCGGTGTCCTCGGTTCCAAGAATCCAGTCCACCCTAATGACCACGTCAACATGAGTCAGAGCAGCAATGACACGCAAGTTCCTTTCCTATTTCCTGTTCCTTGCCCCTACTCACCCACTGTATATAGATTCCCAACAGCCATGCATGTCGCAGCTGTGACAGAAATTCACCACTCTTTACTCCCCGCGCTCACAAAACTTAGAGATGCTCTTCAGGTCAAGGCCCATGCATTCAAGGACATCATCAAAATTGGACGAACACACCTGCAGGTATCCATGCCGTGCCATTGAGTCTAGCCAAGACTTGACTTCTCGTCTTCACAGGACGCAACTCCCTTGTCTCTTGGTCAAGAATTCAGCGGCTACGTCCAACAAATCGATAACGGAATCGAGCGCGTCAAGGCAGTTGTTCCGCGCTTGAGCCTTCTTGCGCAGGGTGGAACCGCAGTGGGGACCGTAAGTTCGACTCCCTTGTCGCAGTCTGTGATATCGTTCGACACGTCCGACAGGGCTTGAACACCAAGAAAGGCTTTGACGTCAAAGTTGCCGCAGAAATTTCAAAGATTACTGGTCTGAAATTCAAGACTGCACCGAACAAGGTAGGTGACCTGGTCGATCACGGTGGCAATCAGTTGACATCGCTGCAGTTCGAAGCCCTTGCCAGTCACGATGCCCTTGTCGAAGCTCACGGTGCTCTCAACGTCATTGCTTGCTCCTTGATGAAGATTGCTAACGACATCCGCTTTCTTGGCTCCGGTCCTCGCTGCGGGTTCGGCGAGTTGAGTCTCCCTGAAAACGAGCCGGGCAGTAGTATCATGCCAGGCAAAGTCAACCCTACGCAGTGCGAGGCAGTCACAATGGTCGCGGCCCAAGTCATGGGTAACCAGACCGCCGTGAGCGTGGCAGGTGCCAGCGGCCAATTCGAGGTACTCCGTCTCTGCATCGACTCGGCAAGCTTCAGTGGTAACCTGTGCCATCTAGTTGAACGTATTCAAGCCTGTCATCATCAAGAACGTACTTCAGAGCATACGCCTACTCTCTGATGGTGCGTCATGGATCTGTCCTCTGGTGAACTCGACCCCCATGGCGTGTGTCTAGCATCGCGTTCTTTCACCGAGAACTGTGTGGTCGGAATTCAGGCAAACGAAAAGCGTATCAACCATCTGTTGAATGAGAGTCTAATGTTGGCCACTATCCTCAACAGCCACCTCGGCTACGACAGCGAGTGTTCTATCTATGTCGTGCTGTTTTTGCTTTTGCTTAACAACAGGTTCCAGACGTCGCAAAGTGCGCCAAGAAAGCACACAAAGAGGGAACAACGTTGAAGGCGGCGACAGTGGCACTTGGGTATCTGACACCAGAGGAGTTTGACGAGAAAGTGCGGCCAGAGCTGATGCTCTATCCCGACGAACCTTAGAGAGCGATTGTGTAGCATTGGTGTGGAATAGGATGTTGTTGGTGGATGTTGCTTTTGGTGTGGGCCCGGCTCGTCCGCCAAGAATTGCAGAGGAGGAGGGGTTGACCGAGTTTCCGAATTTGGCAGTGTACCGATGTGAGCTAAATCCAACGAAACGAAATACGTGCGCATTTCCCGCCATCGCCCTCCCTTGTCCTCTCGACAGCCACCACAGCAACGAGCTCGCCGTCCCAAACAGCCCCCTCCCCCTTTGCAACCCGCAAAATCGTCGCCGACGACGTCCCCCGTCACGTCGGCGACCTCCCAACGCGACACTCGCTGGCACAACTCGCTTGCTGCTCTTCTCTTCCCGTTTTTGCACTCCCCGATTTTTCTTTCTTTCGTCTGATCTCTCATCCTCTCTCTGCGCCATGTCTCTCAGCCGAATTCTCAACGACCCACCACCTCCCGCCCGTGCCGCCCTCTCCGTTCCCGCGCGCGCCTCCGCCATCGACACACCGTTGCCCGACATGTCTCCCGTCTCCAATGCCGTCCCCGTCTCCCCCGTTCATCCTCGCCAACACCACCAGAGCCAGAGTCCGCTCGGAGACCATCCCCCTCCCCCTCGTGGCTATACATACCAACCTGTCTCTTATCAAGGCTCAGGCGGATGGGACCCTTATTCGGGCAACTATGTTCAGGGCGACATCTTTCCGCTAGGTCCCGGTGGAAACTATTACCCTCAGCGTGAGGTTGCTGCAACACCTTCCGGTCCCCGCGAGCCGCTCGAAGGTTCTGTCGGCGCTTATTACAAGGAAGATGAAAATGATCATGCTTCCAAGAAACGGAGGAAGGCAGTAGACGACGACCCGGACTATCAACCTCCTGGTTCAAGACGCGTACGTCCTCTCTCTTTGATTGCACCTTGATACCAGAGTAAACACGGTCACTCTCACCCGGCTAGCCTGGACTCCGAAGAAACCCCCCTCGCTCCAAGGCTGCTCGTCAAGAGAATTCTCCTTCAGATAGCCTTGACGTATTCCTCGCTGCTACCGAGCACCACCAGACTGACGACGACCGTCGCCTTGTATCCTCGGACCTCTCAGATTGCGAGGAGGTGTGGATTGGGGAACTCAGCGATTATATCATGGAGACGCACAAACGCCAGCGTCAGGTTGAGTCGTGGTTTGAGGCCAGCGTCCTGGTGAATACTGTATAACATTTTCTAAACATTCATTTCTCACAATGTCTTCAGGAGCGCAATTCCACCACGGCGGTCACACTGTCGAGACATTACGTGTCACGGATTGCACGGATACCTCCCCCTCCTCCGTCACCTCCACCAATACTCCCTGTTTCGGCTGACGATGATCTGTTGTCCTCCATCCATCCCTCACCTCCACCGGATTCTGCCCTCTTTGATTATGCAGGTGATTCAAACGAGTATGATCGCGCCTCACTGTGTAGAACGTTCAACGTCGGTGCGGAGGCAGCGGCCCGAGAGCTAGAAGAATCACTTCTTGGGTCAAGACCGAGGACGAAGCGAAAGGGTCCATCCAAGCGTCCTGCGAACGGTGCGGTGTCAGATGCGAGCAGCGATCTTGAAATGCCGACCGCCGCCGTCCGAAGAGACAAACCAGCAAACAAGAAGAGGAGAGTAGACTGTGACCCCTCGGCGATCGCAGACGAGTTCGAGAGATCGGTGAATGAGGCGTCGATGTCTCCTGCCAAGGCAATGAAATCGAAAGGCAAGGGAAAGGTGTCTCAACTTAGAGAACACAGCGCCGAGAGTACTGCGACATCATCGCTTACTCCGCGAGGTCGCAAGAAGTCTGCAGGGAGGAAGAAGTATGATGGGCTCTACCTGGATGGCCATGGACAGTCCGGTCTGGGTTCAGCCGCCGGTTCGGTTGCAGGTGATGTCACACCATCTGCATCTCGGCCAGCATCACCAGCTCTGACGGTCACTTCAACCGTTGTGTATGAGCTCGATGAGGTGGTGCCACCTCTCAAACGAGCGAAAAAAGTTGATGACAGTTCGATGGCCAAGCGTCTCAAATCCTTAGAGGAGGCGCAGAGGAAAGTCTGGACGAATATCGCAAGAAGGGACATTGCCAAGGTATATAGTTAGTGCCCTATATGAATGACAGCTCTAACATGTTAACAGGTGTACAAGTACGCCGCCATGGGTTACCAAGCCAGACAGAGTCAGGTCAAACGACTTGCTATGCTATCCTCCATGCAAGCCCGCCGACCGTTCACACGCACCGCAAAGGCCAACAAAGACGTGCAAGCAAAAGCGAAGCGCCTAATGCGTGAAATGCTCGTTTTCTGGAGAAAGAATGAGCGAGAAGAGAGAGACGTGCGGAAACGAGAGCAAAAGGAGGCTATTGACCGAGCGAAGATTGAAGAAGAGAGGCGCGAGGCAGCACGTCAGGCGCGGAAACTCGAATTTTTGATCAGCCAGACCGAGCTTTATAGTCATTTCGTGGGCAACAAGCTGAAAAGTACGTTGCCGCGGTCGTCCGAGGATGATTCAAATGCTCATCCTCTCGCAACCTTAGCTGCTGAAATCCAAGGGGATGTCCTGGAAACGTCGGTAGCTCCTGCCGGTGCAGATCTGGCAGACATCGATCCGAGCTCGCTGGGAGAAATTAACTTTGATGACGGTTAGCTTTATGTTTTTATACGACACTTCATTGGATTGATTATTCTGTTTCAGAGGACCAAACTAACCTTCATCGCCACGCCCGTCATAATGCCCAAGAGGCAATTGCACTTGCGAAGCAACGCGCACAGCAGTTTGATACCCAGGCTGCTCTCGAACGCAAAACAAATGAGGCACTCCAATTGGCGAAGGCTCAGGTGCACATTCGGGATGATGAGGATGAGACAGGACCTCCTGCAGCCCCCCTCGTGGACCGTAAGCAGTCATCTATTTCGGCATATGTCATCTGCTTAATCCCGCGGTAGTTGACTCTGACGAGCTTAACTTCCAAAACCCAACTTCTCTGACTGGGCCATTAACTATCAAACAGCCAAGGATGCTCATGGCTCAGTTAAAGGAATACCAATTGAAGGGTCTCAATTGGCTCGCGACTTTGTATGAGCAAGGCATCAATGGCATCCTTGCAGATGAAATGGGTCTTGGCAAGGTAGTGTTCATTGTCCCTTTCAATGTCTGTAAAACTTAGGAACGAACTGTTATCCAGACGGTGCAATCGATTTCTCTACTCGCCTATCTCGCCGAGGTACATGATATTTGGGGTCCATTTCTTGTCGTTGCTCCTGCATCTACCTTGCATAACTGGCAACAAGAAATCACTCGATTCGTTCCAAGTCTTAAGGCGCTACCCTACTGGGGGAATGTCAAGGATCGCGCAACTCTACGAAAGTTTTGGAGCAAAAAGGAAATTAGCTACCACAAGGATGCCCCATTCCATGTCCTCATCACGAGTTATCAGCTGGTGAACCGATGCAAACAGCTCTCCTATATCATATGCGTTGCTTACACATTTACAGGTTACCCAAGACCAACAATACTTCCAAAGAGTCAAGTGGCAATACATGATTCTAGACGAAGCCCAAAATATCAAGAATGCATCCAGTGTTCGCTGGAAGACACTTCTAGGTTTTCAGTGTAGGAATCGATTGCTCCTCACCGGCACTCCGATTCAGAATTCCATGCAAGGTCAGCTTTTTGCAACACGTGTACCTTTCCCGCGTTCAACACAATGGTATAATGGTAGAGCTTTGGGCACTCCTGCACTTCATCATGCCAAGCCTCTTCGACTCTCACGATGAATTCAACGAATGGTTCTCGAAAGACATTGAAAATGCCGCCGAAAACAAGGGCAGCAAGTTGAACGAACACCAACTACGGCGATTGCATATGATTTTGAAGCCATTCATGCTCCGTCGTGTAAAGCGACATGTGCAGAATGAATTGAGCGAAAAGGCATGTCTGTTAGATCATATCGACTCGACGTCACTGACACGGCCATTGAAAAGATTGAAATAGATATCTATGTAGATCTTAGCTCACGACAACGGGCATTGTATCGTGCGCTTCTTGCTAATGTCTCTGTTGCCGACCTTCTCGAAAAGGCGGCGAACATTGGTGACGCTGATTCAGCTCGCTCGTTGATGAACTTGGTCATGCAATTCCGCAAGGTCTGCGATTCCAATTATTTTCAATCTGCCATGGGCTTACAAAAAATGACAGGTTTGCAACCATCCTGAGCTTTTTGAACGCGCGGATGTCATGGCACCTTTCTCGTTCGCCCACTTCGGCCGGTCAGGGCCACTCGGCCGGGAAGGCGACCTGATTTCCGTGCCATACTCGACGCGAAACCCAATCGAGTATCGGGTCCCTGAACTGTTATATTTGGATGGCGGACTTATCAATATTCCATCGATAAACCCTGGACCTCGTTCACGCAGGCTTTGCGCACGCAACCTTTTCAATGTATGGTCCACAGACAGGATATATCAGTCGATGTACGACGAAATTGAAGGTATTGTCCATAGAACGCTCTCGGTAAACATTACGCTCATGACTACGTTCAGGGTCCCCTGCCTTTGCATTTCTGCGTCTCTTGAGCAGAAGCCCAGCAGAGGTTCACGGCCTTCAAGTGTCACCATTTATACGCAATCGATTAGTGGAATTGCAGCAAGAAAATAAGATTATCGAACAGTCCACTGTTTTGACGTAAGCGTATTGATTTGAAGGGAAAACAGACTGATTCTTTCTGCAGGGAGACTAGTCACAGTGCATCCGATATCAAAACCCCACCCCTGCCTTTTTTGTCGTATCAACTTTATAATCCCGATCTCAAAGGAATATCCTCCTCTGCCTGGCAAGAATCATGTCTGTCTAGACCCGGCCTGAGGTGGTTCGTCCCCGCTGTGGTCGCACCCCCGATATCTATGACATGCACAAACCGCGCTTTCATTGAATACCAGAATCGAGTTCTGGAAGCACCTGCGGAGTCAATAGCCTTGTATGGTCTCTCGCGCGAACTCCAACAGTCTCCCGCCGCCTGTAGCCTTTACAACGACCTCGTTCCGATGGTTCCAGCTGCAGGGCTGGTCTGCAGTTCTCCTTCGGACCAATTGCCACAATCTAGCATGCAAATTCCAGAGGCAAAACGACTCGTTTATGACTCTGCCAAACTCGCACGTTTGGATATGCTGTTGCAGGAGCTCAAGGCAGGCGATCATCGAGTCTTGATCTACTTCCAGATGACTCGCATGATGGATTTGATGGAAGAGTATTTGATATATCGGCAATACAAGTATCTACGTCTGGATGGATCCTCGAAACTCGAAGATCGAAGGGATATGGTGATGGATTGGCAAACAAGGTCCGTGTTTCGTACGTTGTGTGTTGCGCAAGCTTAATTACGTCTCTAGACCGGACATATTCGTGTTCTTGCTTAGTACCCGTGCTGGTGGTCTCGGTATCAACCTTACCGCTGCGGATACAGTAATATTTTACGACCATGACTGGAACCCATCCAATGACGCCCAGGCCATGGACCGTGCACACCGTTTGGGCCAGACTCGTCAAGTGACCGTCTACCGTCTCATTACCAAGGGCACGATCGACGAACGTATCATTCAACTCGCACGCGTCAAGAAAGATGTGAGTGGATTTTCTTTTAACTGATGGAATTTCTAACTTTCTGTCAGGTCCAAGACATTGTTGTTGGGAACAAAAATTTCACCGACGTCGCGAAGCCCAGCGAGATTGTTCAATTGTTGTTGAATGACGAACAATTGGCCAACATTGACAACACGAATGGACCAGGACTCCCTTCCAAAAAATCTGGCAAGCGGCCCGGTGCTGGGTCGGCTCGTACCGACAATGATGCCGTTCGAGACCTATGGAACGACGAGGGTGACGATTTCTTTGGGCACCTTGCTAACCAGGGAAATGTAGCCGCGGATACTAAGGGGGAAGAAGATGGTACTGCGGCAGCACCAAGCCGGGGAAAGAAGCGCAAAGGTGGAGGCTCCTCTGGGGTTCCACGACCCCGTAAAACTGGGGGGAAAGCTGCTGGTAAGAGGAAGGCGGAGGGTGCCAACGACGCTGGGTCCGGGATGGATGTTCAGGTTGAATGATCTGCGTTTGTCTTGTCTCGATTTGTTGTTTGTTTTCTCATTCGTCATCTGTAGAGTAGTTCATGCATTTTGTAACCGCCTTGTATTGTACACGTCTTTAATATCTATCCTATTCTGCTCGTGGACGGTACGACTGTCGAGATCGAGTCGCTTCGAGTCACCGTTAACGCGGCACTGTGGCATGTGGTATCCGCGATCATGATCATCCGAATCACTGTTTCCCTTCTGCAGCCAACATCCAGAGCAATATCAACATCCTCCAATTTCTTTAGAGGTCGACAAGATCCTTTTCGACCAATCCTCCTTTCCCGATGCCCAAGAAAAAGAAGACGCAGTTGAAGCCCGTCGCACGTGGCTTCGCAACCACATCCATACCCAAGAAAGCCATCCAGGCGGACGAGATTGCAACACCGGTTGACGAAGTAACCCCCTTTGATGGTCTGGTGACCGAGGCTGCCGAGGCTACGGCAGATCATCAGGCTGCTCTTCCAGGCGCTCTACGAGACTCAGAGAAGTTGGTTGTCGAGCATGGTGGACAACAATTTTTGCAGATCATGGTCGACAAGTACCAGGAGAAAACCGAGAAAGAGATATCGAGGACCATCAAGGCGTGTTCCCCTAGGATGTTCCTGTCTTTGCCTCTTGGACTCTAACCCTACAATGCCAGGCGATTGAGGTGGATAAGCGTATTTCCAGAGGATTCAACACTGTAGAAATTGACCCCGTGTTGGTTGAAGAGATTTTATGTCTCCACATTCTAGAAGCAGCGTCCAGAGGTCGTTCATTTTACTTTGTGTTCGTTCGCTCAGTTCGACTCAATCTCATGATTCTTAGCGCGGCAGCATGATTGTGACCACACCAAGGAGAAAGCCGCGACTCGTCTCGCAGTGACATATGGTATTCTACGCAGGCTTGGCTTTTCCGAAGATTGGGTGGAGCAATGTCTGCATACTATATCCGGCATTGAACTCGATGAGGCTTTAGACTGGGTCAGTCCAGACATCACGGCAATTGTATCGTATTGCTCACATCCCATCAGCTTGTTGTCCATTGCCCCGATAACGAAGTCGAAAGAAGTACGTGTCTCGAATACAAAACCTCGCAGTGTTGACTCGATCCATTGTACAGAGGAAGCTCCTGGTGATTTGCCCAAGCCAATCGATACCCCAGATCCCAGAATACCGGTTCTTTCCCAGGAATATCCAGCAGAGTTACTGGAATCAGAGTCTTTGAAATCCACAAAACTGGGGGTGAATGCACCTTCTCTCACATCGCACAATCCTTGTAATGGGAACCAAACACTCCCACCGGTGACCAGCGTCAATCCGAGTGGCCCCTCATCAAAGCGTATCTCTCCAGAGATCGATGATCCTAACCTGGAATATGCTCGAATAAAATTGCAGCTTGTGCACCTCAAGACAAGTAACACGTCCCAAAAGCAAAGACCAGATGTCGCAAGTCTTCTAGAGGAAAGAATGCGGAGTGTGCAGTCACACTACTTCTTTGATGAAAGGGATGCCGAACGACTGTATCGCTCTGAGCTCAAAAAGACGCATGACCAACTCCTTCAGGCAACGCTTCGTGGATCTTTGGAACCTGTCCAGACGAAAAGCTCCAAAGGCACCAATGTTCCGGCGACTGTCACCGTACCCCCGAAGCCACAACTGCAGCCTGACGTATTTGACCAAGAGGATGACGAATCTTCAGGAGGGCTGCTTGAGATTCTGGATGCCCCATCTGAGGTCGAAGGTCCTCGAGGAACAATGATTTCCGTCAAAGATATGTCATTCCACAAGCAGAGTGGAGGGAAGCTACCACGGGCTGTACTTTTGGAATATGTATCCAAAATTGACCGGTACGCTGCAGTTACATTCAGCAGCCTATCTGGGCATAGCCGCGCGAAGCGCTCTGGAGTACGGGTGTTGTGGGGTGGCGGTAAGGCGGACGAGTGGAAGATGGAAGACATTGCCTGTCATGAAGAGTCACAGGCAGAACATTACATCTCTACCGTCGCACTCCACGCGCTTTCGTTCCCCCCTACGGAAGGTTTTGCCACTGGGTCAATGAATAGCCCTGTTGGTAACACGTTCTTCAGACTGTTCCCTCCGGTTTTCAGAGACTTGTGGGACGAAGTAGAAACAGATAGGAGACTTAGGGAAGGACGTATAAATCGAGAGATTTGGGCCAAGTTATGGAGTATCGTTGGCCCGAAGATCATTACCGATAGAGACGTGAGTTACTTCTCTAACTCGAGCATTTGCGATTTTTAACTCGGTTCAGACGAGAGAGGTGACACTTGGATCAGTTCCCCAGACCAAAGGCGTTTCTCAGACGCGAACTCTTCCACGAAGCATTGAGGCGAATTATGAGCAACTTATTGCAGATCTCCGTTCACGTCAGTCAAGGCCAGCTTATCAAGAAATGCTGGTCAGTTCTGTCTGTCTTATGTCGTGAAAGAATGATTGCATGAAATATGTTAGATCCACCGGAACTCCCTACCCATAGCAAGATATCGTGAAGACATCATTTCAACGTTGGAAAATGCTCAGATTCTTGTGCTTTGTGGTGAGACAGGATGGTGAGCACAAACACGCATAGTCACAGTCGTCACTGACGTTCATCTCAGTGGTAAATCTACTCAGGTGCCTGCCTTCATCCTCGAAGACCAGCTCTCGCGGGGACAGTCTTGCAAGATATATTGCACGGAGCCCCGTCGTATTTCAGCGATTTCGCTTGCGCAGCGGGTTTCACGTGAATTCGGAGATCCCCCAGGAACAGTGGGTACTCTAAGCTCTCTCGTTGGATACGCCATTCGTTTGGACAGCAACACCACAAAAAATACACGCTTGACCTACATCACCACCGGCATCGCACTGAGGATGCTGGAACGTGACTCCGGAGGTGGCGATCAAGGTATAGCATTTGACGAGGTAACGGTGAGTGCGACCTATTTCTTCATCTTGTTCTATGTAGCGGATTGGTTTAATGGTCCAAAATCAGCACATAATCATCGACGAGGTTCACGAACGCACTATTGAGTCGGATTTTCTCCTCGTTGTACTTAAGTCTCTGTTACCGCTGCGTCCCGACTTAAGGTACGAAGGTTGTGCTTCTTGTACCGCTCCAATCTCAGTGGTCTCAATAGGGTAATCCTCATGTCTGCAACGGTGGATTCAGACAAGATATCAAGTTTTTTCGGAGGCTGCCCGATAATCCACGTTCCAGGTCGGACTTTCCCTGTAGATGTCCTGTACCTTGAGGATGCCATTGAACATACTGGCTGGTCAATATCCGAAGATTCACCTTATGCGAAACGACGTAGGTTTCATGCAACTCCTTGTAACAGGATAAGAGCCTCACTTGCCTCTCTTCAGGACACAGCAAATTCTACCAGCGCAAGAGCCGTACAGATTGGGACGAGTCCACAGTGATCGATGAGGACGAAGATGCGACGTTAGATGAAGGCGAATCTAACGTAAAAATACCGATTTCAGTGGAAAAACGCTATTCTCCCCTGACGGAACGAACTGTCGAACTCATCGACGAGCGTGTAATCCCTTATGATCTGATTGTTCGGCTACTCGAGCACCTATGCTTCAAAGACCAACCACTCCTTCTGTTTTCCTCTGCGGTCTTGATATTCATGCCCGGCATCGCCGAAATTCGTCGAATGAGCGACATTCTTTCTGATCACCCCTCCTTTGGACAGGAATCGCTATTCCGTGTTTATCCGTTGCATTCCACTCTTTCGAGCGAGAATCAAAATGCTGTCTTTGACGTACCTCCCCCCGAAATGAGGAAGATAGTCATCGGTATATGTCTAGTACATCGTTGCGTTGACGGCACAAGTTGACTTCCCCTCTCTCAGCGACAAACATTGCAGAGACAGGCATCACAATACCCGATATCACTTGCGTTATTGACACCGGAAAACAGCGGGAGATCATGTATCTGCACCTTATGCCACATTGACACGGGACTGACAGCCGTTCAGGTTCGACGAAAAGCGTCAATTGAGCCGCTTAGTGGAAACGTTCGTTGCCAAGAGTAATGCTGCCCAGCGAAGAGGACGAGCGGGCCGGGTCCAAAATGGAATATGCTTTCATCTATTCCCAAAACGGCGTCATGATACCCTGGCGAGTGTAACCTAACACCTCTGCGGGATGTGTCTTGACAAGCATGTGCAGCTTGCCGAACACCCTCTTCCGGAAATGATGCGACTGAGTCTATCGGATCTCGCCTTGCGCATCAAGACTATGAAGGTAAAGATTGGAGCATCTATCGAAGATGTCCTTTGTCATGCGTTGGACCCCCCTACGTCAACAAATGTTCAGAGAGCTGTCGCAGCCTTGATTGAGGTACGAAAATTCTGACAAACTCCATGCGGAGAACTGAGCATGTCTAGGTTCGAGCTCTGACACCCACAGAAGATATTACTCCGATGGGTCGATTACTTAGCAAGCTACCCACAGATGTTCATCTCGGAAAATTTCTCTTGATAGCTGTGGTATTTCGTTGTCTCGATCCCGCGTTGACTATCGCAGCAGCATTGAGCTCGAAATCACCATTTGTGACGCCTCTTGGCATGGAGAAAGAGGCCGGTCATGCTAAGAATTCCTTCCGCATTAGTGGGTGATTTGTTTCCTGATCCTCCGCCGGGTCTCACGCGGAAACATGCAGATAATTCAGACTTCTTGACGATTCATGCTGCGTTTGCGGCTTGGAGAAGGTCTGTTACCCAAGGATTTGCGCAGAGGTTCTGTCGGAAGAATTTCCTCAGTCACGAAAACCTCTTGCAAATTGAAGAACTACGTCAACAATTCCTTGGGTTGGCAACCTGTGTCCGATGGACTTCATGCCTCTGACGCTTCTGTTCCAGTTATTTGGTTGATTCTACATTCGTCTGCGTAGATACGGAATTTGTGAAAGAGCTAAGCCGGTAAGTGTTGAGTGTTCGCGTTATGCTAAGTGGCTCATCTGCGGGCCAGTGCTCGGTTTGGACGTAATCGATATCGGTTCGTTATGGTTCCTCCTGAGTTGGACAGCAACAGCAACAATGTCGCCATCATCAATGCTGCTCTACTCTCCGGGCTATATCCAAAGCTCCTTTATGTTGACGTTACGAATGGACTCCAAATGCGCACACTTTCGAACAATCAGACAGCATTCTTCCATCCATCGTCTGTCAATTTTCGGAGAAAACCAAAAGATATAGCAGCCAATTATCTGGTCTACTTTACTCTCATGTGTGTCGTGGCATGACATTGTATGGATAAAGATACTCACTAAAGCTTAGGCAGTCGAAGAAGATGTACGTTTGGGAGACCGCACCGGTTGATGACCTAGCCATCCTTTTGCTGTGCGGCGAATGTGACTTCAAGGTCTGTTTTTGTTGGGAAGGTTACAACTGCATCACACGCTTGCTGACGGGGAGGGTCTATAGCTCATGTCAGATACGGCGATTGTAGACCGAAAGGTCAAGTATCGCCTCACGCCTAGAGCTAACGTAGCCATGAAGATTTTGCGGACTCAACTGAGCAGTATTTTGGCACAGCAATTCCGAGGAAAACCTTTGACAGAGTCACAAATTCAATGGCATAAGCTCGCAATGGCTGCGTTGGGTGGGACAAAGCTGGAAACTGAGATCGAGCAGTCCGCAAGCACAAAGATGGTGATTAGATGATTCGGGTACTCACGCCAATTGAGGGTTAATAAAATTCCAAGTACCTTGTAAATTAGATTGTGATATTGGTGCACAAGGTAAACTCGTTATGAGACCTATTAAACCTATATCATATTCCCCAGAAGTATGTGCAACAGGGTAGAATAGAATACATGGTCACATTGTATGATCATTCCTCGTCTTCGTCCTCGCCGTCACGGCTGCGCATTTATAATTGTGAATAGACAGTAGACGATGCTTGAAGAAACAGATACCCACGCAATGTTGTAGAATCGGAGTTGATAAACGTCTTTCGAAGATGCAACGACTCGAATCCAATCGCGCAAAGTGTTCTTCTTCAAAAACTTTTTTGTCAAGTACTTAAGATACCGTTTTGAGAAGGGAACATTGGACGTGACAATGATTTTGTTGCTTGCTACAGAGGGGATCAGCTGGATAGTCAGTGTGTAATGAGATAATCACCATCGCGCGTTATCTTGACATTGTCACCAAGTTGCCCAACCTTACCCCCGACCTTGGCACGGTCGTGGAGGAACTTTTCAAAGTCAGCGCCGTCGAAGACACCGTCAGCGGCGGGACGAGAGTAGTCAACGATGAATTTGTGTTTCGCGGACGTGGTCTTTGCGGCGGCAGGCTAAAGCATCAAGGCGTGAGCCTACTGAGAAGGTAACTCAGCAAAGCGTTGCCTGGACTGACCATCTTAACGAGGGGCTTTGCGTTGAACGCTTCGGAGCATCTTGTTTTGGGTCTTGATGATGATGTTAAAACTGTACAGTTGTGTTCCCACGATCCGGCGGATGACATAATCATCAGGAAAGGAGAGATTCTCTCACACGATGACTGCATCTCTGACTTTTCTCAGTGAAACATATCAAAAACATACTCATGGCCTCGTCGCTAACCCGCGAACAGGTTGCCTCTGCGCAGAGGGAGGGGGACTATGCCATCAAGTCTGAATCCTCCCAACCAAAACTTGATACTTCCCAATGGCCTTTGCTGCTCAAAAACTACGACAAGCTACTCATCCGTTCAAGTCATTTCACCCCCATTCCATCCGGGAGCAGTCCTCTCAAGCGTGATATCTCTAGCTATATCAAGTACTTTTTCCACTCTTGTCTTTGTCTAAATCTCAACCCCCCCCCCCCCCTCTCTTTTGAAGGTCTGGTGTCATCAACCTAGACAAGCCATCAAACCCTTCTTCGCACGAGGTCGTCGCTTGGCTCAGGCGGATGTTGCGAGTAGAAAAAACTGGTCACAGTGGAACTCTGGACCCAAAAGTGACAGGCTGTCTGATTGTCTGTATTGACCGAGCGACGCGTCTGGTTAAATCCCAGCAAGGGGCAGGTCTGCAGGTATCCTCCTTCACCTGTAACCACGCGACTGACTGGTATTCAGGAAAAGAGTATGTCTGTGTTCTGCGATTACACTCCAGCCTCCCGAATCCCACTGCCCTTCCACGCGCCCTTCAAACCCTGAGTGGAGCGCTTTTCCAACGACCCCCCCTCATTTCCGCCGTGAAGCGTCAATTGCGCATACGTACCATCTATGAATCCAAGCTCTTGGAATTTGATGAGAAGCGTAATCTTGCCGTATTCTGGGTGTCGTGTGAGGCCGGCACCTACATTCGGACATTATGCGTTCACCTTGGTCTTTTACTTGGCGTCGGCGGTCACATGCAGGAGCTAAGGCGAGTACGAAGCGGTGCCATGTCAGAAAACGATGATATTGTGACTATGCACGATGTGTTGGATGCGCAGTGGATGTATGATAACACCCGCGATGGTAGGCATGAATTATTGCGTTGTGTCTCAGGCTGACGATTCACAGAGTCGTACCTTCGGCGGGTTGTCCGACCTCTCGAGAGTTTATTGGTTGGTTACAAGCGCATTGTGGTGAAAGATAGTGCAGTCAACGCAGTGTGCTACGGAGCGAAGCTCATGATACCTGGCCTCCTTCGGTATGAGGCCGATATCTCTGTCAATGAAGATATCGTCCTCATGACGACAAAAGGTAGCAATCAACTATTTGATAATTATGTATGTATTGACGTTTGGGCAGGAGAAGCGATTGCTCTCGCGGTCGCTCAGATGTCCACGGTTGAGCTCGCAACGTGTGATCACGGTGTTGTCGCGAAAGTGAAACGATGCATCATGGAGCGAGATACTTACCCTCGTCGCTGGGGTCTTGGTCCAATGGCGTTACAAAAGAAGAAATTGGTCAAGGATGGGAAACTTGGAAAACATGGAGAAAAGATCGATGGTGTTACGCCTGCTGAGTGGAGCCGTGACTACGTCGATTATAACCGAGAAGTGAGTTCACCACCGTCGCCCCAGTGAGCCACTTGGGCCAAATGTTTAAATCCTTTCAGCAGCCCGCTGTCACTGTTGCAGCCGTCGCGGCAGCCACTGCTTCCGAGCCACCAGCTCCACCAGCGGCGGGCGAACCATCGGGTTCCCCACAAAAGGAGAAAGAGAAGAAACGCAAGCGCAAATCCGACGCTGCAGAGGGGAGTGCCGACGTTTCGATTACCTTGGAGGGTGCAGATGATAGGGCTGACCGTGCGGAAAAGAAGCGGAAGAAGGCAAAGAAGGAAGCAGAGGGTGGCGAGGACGATGAAGCACGGAAAGAGAGGAAGCGCTTGAAGAAAGAAAAGAAAGCGAGGGAAGCGAGGGAAGCGGCAGGAAACGCGTGAGGCGAGCTTGTAGTTGGCGGGCATTGCGAACTGTAACTTTCTTGGTTCCCATCTTTGATCTTCGAGGCGATGTACCATAGTAATATCGCATCTGCCAGCACCGCCCATCGCCACCCAATTGTAGCCAACAATCAGTCGAACAAGTCCGTATATCCCTCATGTAGCTTATAACAAACGGGCCACAGTCTGTTCGTCTCCCTGCCACATCCATCGCAATGGCCATCATGCCACCAGCCGAAAAGTCGAAGAGCCAGAAACCGATATCTAAATTCGAAACTGGTGAGTACTACTACCACGGGCCGCCACACAATGCACACTGGTTATCCAATGATACAGGTCCTGATTATGAGGTCTTGCATGCCCTCGGGGAAGGTGCTTATGGAACTGTGGCAGCAGCTCTTCATAAGCCCTCGGGA
This sequence comes from Boletus eberwhitei, assembly GCA_038090915.1. NCBI lineage: Eukaryota > Fungi > Basidiomycota > Agaricomycetes > Boletales > Boletaceae > Boletus > Boletus eberwhitei. The sequence continues at coordinate 26,021 of JBBPNO010000038.1, forward strand.
AGATACGTGGCGATCAAGAAGATTCTCCCACTTGACCACACCCTGTTCTGCCTGCGAACGTTGCGAGAACTCAAGTTGCTCAAGTTCTTTTCTGAGATATGTGTGAACGAGAATGCAAGTACTCCTCATCACCCTCCTGCGTATATGCTAATAACGACCCAGATCATCTCAATATTGGACATCGTCAAGCCTCCATCCCTAAATGACTTCAAGGAAGTTTACCGTAAGACCACTTACGCCTGATGCTGGTACTTATTGAACTTTAGCTAGTTATTCAAGAACTAATGCAAACTGATCTGCACCGCGTCATACGCACTCAATCGCTGTCTGACGATCACTGTCAAGTGACTATTCTCTTCTTTCAGCCGATATACCTTCACCAACCTGTTTTTCTCTAGTACTTCATCTACCAGCTCCTCCGGGCCCTCAAATCCATCCACAGCGCAGACATCGTCCACAGAGACCTCAAGCCTGCAAACTTGTTGTTAAATGCAAATTGTGATTTAAAAGTCTGCGACTTTGGTCTAGCTCGAAGCACTAACTCGACTGCGCCCGGAGCGAAGGAGGTAGGATTGATGACCGAGTACGTCGCGACACGCTGGTATCGGGCACCAGAAATTATGCTTTCGTTCAGGATGTACACCAAGGTACGGCTGATATTGCACTGTGAGACCAAGATTATCTCAATACTTCTAGGCTGTTGATCTATGGGCGGTCGGCTGTATCTTAGCAGAGCTGCTTAATCGGAAACCCCTCTTTCCGGGGCGGGATTACGGACATCAGCTTGATCTTGTCCTGGATGTAATAGGTTAGCTTCTGTCGCAGTTGAAGTTGTTCTGTGCAGCTCATGCTACCTGGACAGGTACACCGACACTGGACGAGTTTTACTCCATTACTTCAAGACGATCGAGAGACTACATCCGAGCGCTTCCTATCCGCAAGCGCAAATCCTTCACACAAGTATTTCCCAAAGCATTCGCACATGCTATCGATTTCTTGCAGAAAACACTGGTTAGACGCCGCCTTCCTAGTTTGAAATGTTGACCACTGACGACTGATTGCAGACTTTCGATCCAAGAAAGCGCCTGACCATTGATGAAGCTCTAGAGCACCCCTACGTCTCGGCATATGTATGTTCAGTTGCACTTGTTAGCGAAGTCAGCACTGGATGTCTGTTATCTCAGCACGATCCCGAGGACGAACCAAGTCTCGCATCGTTGGATCCAGACGATTTTAATTTTGATCGTAAGCATGATTAGCGCGGCGTCAAACCCCCAGCTTTATGCTCACCTTCTGCGTACAGAGCGCGATCTCACCCAAGCAGAACTAAAAGGTACGTGATTGCACTCGCCATCTACTAGTGTCATCTCTGACTAATGCCTCCAGAACTCTTATTCGAGGAGATCCAATCATTCGTTCCCTCCATCTAATCGAGAACTACGTACGATGCATACTTTTATCGTGTAGCTACACTACTAAACTGTAATTTATATCATCTCGGACAACTTCGCCAAGTCGTCGTGTATTGCCGAGGACGAGTACAATTATCATACATGACAAAATAGTACAATCTGAAAGTCGACTGTGAAAACAACTGAGACGAAACCAATGCGGTATACCTGATTAGTCGAAATCGTATCAAACAAATTCGAGGATACTAACAATAACCTCCGATACTTTCAAAACTCAAAACCTACCACCTGCCCAGAACCCTGACGCAACGCCTGCGACACCGAAATCCCCAAATCTCGTGTCACATTCCAACTCCGTCCCATACATCGTACGCTTTGCTGGAGGGGCAGGGGTACCTTGTTCAGTGGCCGACGTTTTAATGGCAGTCAAACCGAGACCCGACGCAACTTCATTACTCGAAGGAGCTCTCTGCAGTCCACTTGACCCGCTAGCTTCCCCTCGAACCAGAGAACCTCCTGAGGCAGCACGTCCACTCGCCCTCGAACTCGATCGTGGGACGCCAAATGCTCCAAACCGATCGGAGTGGCGACTACCTGGGCGATCTGGATTTGCTGCTGGCGAAGGAGATGTAGGTGGCTCTGGATGAGGAAAGGTTCCCATCGTGAGAGGATACACAGCCTGGGCAGGCGTCGAAGCGATCGGCACGAAGCTGAAGCTAAAGGGATTTTGATTCTCAACGTTATTCGCGGAGCTGGTTGCCGGTGCACTCATAAGGGGGGGTGGTGAGGTGGGGCCATAGAGGTTTAGGAGGCGTTCAATCGGAGGCGGCAGATCTTCTTCCTGTCCAGAGAAGACCGGGAAACTAGGGCCACCGCGCCGTCTGGGGGATTCCGAGGTATCGGAAGGCTCGGCATGTGGGGGTTCTGAGGGCGATGGCACATCTATACTCCTGTCCTCTGATTCATGAAGTTTCACCCGCTTGTGAGCTGGTCGACCAACACTACCCTCCAGCTCTGTCTCTATACCCTCTTGCACCAGCTCGAAGACTCCCGGAGTACTACTCGACATGGAATCTCGAGGACGTTTACCCAACATTGAGTGTGGAAACCCAGGTAAAAGCGAACCGGTTTGCCTATGTTGCTCTAAATCATTAACAGATCGCAAGTCGGGTGGCGCGAGCGTATTGAGATTAGAGGAATCATTTGGAAGTTCGGAAGGTTCCGAATTCTGGGTAGCTGGGAGACTATATTCTGCTTAGATCGGAGAACAAAGAGGGTGGCATGTTAACATACGCAAAGGAAGGACGGTAAGGAGTTCGGACGCGCTTCGGCGTTGACGGTGGCTCTGGCATTCGGACTGAATGCTCCTGAACTGTCGCCATTGAAGTATCAAGAGATGAGCTCTTTGCTCGAGAACAGAGATCTCGGATCTCCGAAGTGAGATTCCGGATCTTCAGCTCAAATGATTCGATCAAAGAAGAGACTTTCTCTTTCAAGTCAGTGAGTTGTGCTTTGTGGGAGTCTAGCTCCTGTTGTACAGGGGCAAGCTGTTCACAAAGTAAGTATGAACGTGGTTTCTCCGTGATATCACTCACTGCTTCGGCGATCACAGTTTCTAAAGTGTTGCTTGAAGGCCCGACCACCGGATGCATGTTTAGCTGCGATTGGCCACTTGCATGTTCCATATTCTTCTCATAATCCACTGCACAGTGAAAGTTAGAGATGAGTTCAGAAAATTCCAGGCTACATGTTACTTACGCGGAAGAGCCTCTACAGAACCATCCAATTCTGGTTCTAGCAAAGTCTCAACGTTGGGAATGTTACAAAAGTTATGTTTCTGACCCTCTGTGATTGTCGCTTCAGACGGCTTGATCGACCTGCTACTCCTTGCTCTCTTCGGTGACCGGGAGATATTGACGGATTTGGTGACGGCACGAGCACCAGATCCACCTGCTATTACTGGACGCCCCACACCAAGCCTATACTGAGTTTGCTTCGCTTTCCTTGTGCGCTGGGGGGCTAGTTGCTCGTGGGGTTTAACTTGATGGTGGCATTGGGGAAGGGTGGGTTCTGCTTCGTCCTCTGAGTCGTGAATGACGACCGACCTAGTGGATTGTCTCCTAGGTCTGGTTCCGGCGAGGGTTGGTATTCTGGTTGAAGGTGGGCGTTGTGGTACTTGTGGAGGATTATGCCGTGGTGCTTGTGGTCTTGGCGGCGGTTAGAGGAGATGGCAGAAAAAGAAGCTAGCTCAGGCTTACTGTGAAGCATCCAGTAAAAGATTAATGAGTGCCTCGGTCTTGAGATTTGCCTTTACGCCGTAGTCCTGTGTAATATACTGGATGAGATCCGGGACGAGTTACAAAGGAAAAGGATGAGTCTACTTTGCACAGTTTCTGGATGTCTGCACGTTTCATGGCCTCGAGGGCTTCTCTTCCTAACGCTGGGCTCATAGCGATGGGGTGGTGGAGGTCGTGGTTTGAGTGCAAGTTAGACAGACAATAAAGCCAACCAAACAACGCGACGTCACATGATCAGCGTGCACTCTTCCCTCCTCCATGCCCGGGCCGGGCCCGGCTCAATAAAGTCACGCTCCCAGCGCAGGTTTCTCTTGAGCGCTCCATGCCAACTTACCACCTCGCGCAGATCGCTCAACACAACACCGTCGCGTGCGCGTCCTCACTCTCCACCCAAAAATCTCACTCATTCTCTACACAGTTCCTGCTGGGTCATCATACGAAACAAGGTCTATGATGTCACCGACTTTCTCTTCGTGAGTCTCTATCTATCCCCCGTTCGCATCTCACCCCGTCTAGGATCACCCCGGAGGACCTCAAGTGATTCTGGAGTTCGGCGGACGGGATGCTACCGCAGCCTATGTACCGATCCATCCTTCAGACGCACTCGACAAGAATATCGCACCCGAAAAGCATCTTGGCGATCTTGACCAAGCCTCGATTCTCGAACTGAGACAGGCAAAGAAGAACCAGACAAAGACAATGGATGAGCTCCGTGTGGAGGAGGCTCTCAAGAATAGACCCCCTCTCAGCCGGATAATCAATGTCCAGGACATGGAGGTACTAGAGCACACACTCCCACAAAGCTTTAGCATTTCTTGATGCTGGCATCCCCCTAGGAAACGGCCAAAAAGCTTCTTCCCTACAAGGCTCTGGCTTACTATGCATCTGCCGCAGATGACTCTATATGTATGTCCCAGTTTCTGCGTAGTCATCCATGTCACTGAAGCAATACCGAAAGCGCACATGGAAAACGCTCGTGCTTTTAGTCGCTTTTTCTTCCGCCCTAGAGTCATGAGGGCTGTCTCTGGCTGTGATACCTCGTCAACCATGCTTGGTTACAGGACGCCCATACCAGTATATATCAGTGGCTCTGCATTAGCTCGACTGGGCCACCCTCTCGGGGAAGTCAATCTTACACGCGGCGCCTACAAGACTGGGATCATCCAAATGGTTTCCACCAATGCTTCATTGTCCTATGGCCAGATTGCCACTGCTCGAGGCTCACCCGACCAGCCCATCTTCTTCCAGTTGTACAAACACAAGAATGACGCCACCGCCGCCCAACGCATTCAAGAGGTAGAGGCACTGGGCTACAAAGCGATCTTCCTTACCGTCGATGCGCTTGTACCATCAAATCGAGAGTTGGATACCCGCGCACCTCATTACCTGGAGGATTTTGAGAACCAAGGAATTAAACGTCAAACAGATTCCAAGGACGATGAAGAGAAAATCAGTATATTGGGCACCGCTGGTGGACTCATTGTCAATAACGATGTTGACATGACTTGGGAACGGGTGGGTCTTCTCACGATGTGATTGCATTCATTTCACATCATTCGGTCTCCAGACCATACCGTGGATGCGAAACATCACGAGGCTTCCCATAGTTATTAAAGGTACGGATTTTTATGTGTTTTCCTCACGCGCTGACAAGGATGTAGGGGTTCAATGTGTCGCAGTAAGATTGTCTCTGTTTCATCGCCACTAAGTTCTAAGAGCAACAAGGATGCCGTTCTCGCTGCAGAGGCTGGCTGCGAAGGCATCGTGTTGTCGAACCATGGTGGTGAGCTCCAACCTTGCAAACTGTGGACGTAAATTCATCTTCACTGTCCCAGGCCGTCAGCTTGAATAGTGAGCAACCAATCTGATTAACAAGATCCCAAGTACACACAGTGAAATGTAGCTCGCTTCCGCCCTTGGAAGTACTATACAAACTCCGCAAGGAACGTCCCGATGTGTTCGAGAAGACTGAAGGCACGTAATACACCCTATTGTTTAAGACCTACCTGAAGACACTACCGTAGTCTATATCGATGGCGGCATCCGTCGCGGTACTGGTCGGTGAACAAATGATCGGATTCATCACCTTTTAATTCATGTTACTCCTTAGATGTGGTCAAAGCTCTCTGCCTCGGTGCCAAGGCTGTTGGACTTGGTCGCGCCTTCCTCTACGCGCAGAGTGTGAGTACAAGGGTTGTGTGGAATACGTTCGGTTGATAGTTTCTCAGGCATACGGCGAAGCTGGCGTCGTTCATTTGGTGCGAATCCTGCAACGCGAAATCAAATTCGGTATGGAGTCCCTGGGTGTCCGGTCAATCGACCAACTTTCGCCTGAAATGGTGAGTGCTCAAATACTAAGCGAGATTTTACATTGAGGGGTCAATTGAGGTTGAGCGCGTTGATTGGCAACCTGCTATACCTGCCAAGCTATGAGAGTCGAGGAGTGTATCTATCCTACTGTTCATGTGCCAAACCAACCATACCCTGCTTTACGCTTTGAGGTAGCCTCAAATTGTTCAAATCATTTGTGAGCTCGCGATGGTGCTTGTCAACTTGAGGTGGGTCATGGCGCTAGAAAAACAGCCACTGCATCGGCGGCCGTGACTCAGTTATAAAGTGTTCAGCGCTTCCACTCATTATTCACCACGTACCTTTGCAAACGCGCCGACTCGAGACTTCTTGCAATAAACTGCCATAGCACACGTCAAATCGCGTGAAGTTGTCAAAGAATGGACTCGATGCTATGTCGTCAGATGACCATTGCGGACTCGAAGTATTTATATTCGTCAGACGACGCAAAGGAACGTTGCATTAAAACATGCAAGATGGCACACAGGCTCCCGGGACGACGAAAGGAGGCGACTCGGAGGGGCTTGCACTCGAGGAGTCAGGAGATGGGGTCTCGCTAACGGCTTGCACTGACATGTCTTTATGAACAAATTTTGACTTAAATTTGACTTTCCCCAAAATAAAAATAAAAATAAAAAACGAGACAAACGTCGACACTTGGGTGGTCATTTCCAGATCGGGCAAGCCACCCCTTCGAATGACCAACGTCGTTCAGCCTCGTGCTGCAAGTTGAACTCTTGACCTACTAACGTCCTCCACGATAGCCGCATCTGTACCATTACCATTCATTTCAGATTTCGTCCCCAGTCTTATAAACTCGCACCATCGGACATTACATGGGATTCTGTCGCAGATGCGGTGACATTGTCACTGGAACGCGTTGCAAATGTGGCGGTACCGCAGTCGGTTTGTCTGTCACTGATTAGTCTTTTGATATCGTAGCTGAGGTAGTTTAGCACCCGTATTACAGTGGTCATCCTCCAAATGTCAGACAGTTGACAAGTGGTCGCAGACTTACATTTCGAGAGACAAGTCCCCGACACGCTCACCCGTTCAGATCGACAGCACTTGTCCTGCATCGCAGCCAAACGTTGCACCGACTGGACTAAGTGCTGAACCAGATCAATGCATCTCACATCCTGTTACTACCGGCCGCTTCCCCCGACCAAGTTCATCACGTCTTTCCCCTTCCATCTCAAGTCGGGTCAATTCACACATCAGCTCCACGACTCTCCATCGGTCTCCATCGAAGCGGGCGTTCGACATGGACGAGTTCAGTTCGCCTTCTTCGCCGACTACTCTCGCGGCCGGAGCTGGTATTTTGCAAGCGCCGAACGCGCCAGAGCTTTCCAAAGCATATGGTTCGGTCCTGCAGCCAAAGGAATCTCTTGCAACATACTCCTGTGCAATCTGCCTGACCGAATTTCAACCGGACGCGACAATTTTTCCAGATCCCTCCGCATCCGAGCTATCTGATCGGTTTTTGTGTCGACCATGTTTCGTCATCAATGGCGGGTCGAAGGGTGACTGTCCGGTCTGCCGTCGTCCTGTCCTCATTTTGAAAAGTGAAGGAGGCTTCGTTGAAACGTCTGGTCGCGTTTGGCACAAGAAATGTTTCAGATGTGAAGGGTGTCACAAGAACATCGGCGATACTCCAATGGTTGACTTGTTAGGGAAACCATCTTGCGCTGATTGCTTTGACAGTTGTTTGAAGCGAAGCAACACGCCGAGGAAATCTCATCCATTGCCCAGCTTGGAGAAAGCTGACAATCGAACACCAGTTACTCTGTTCAAGGATTCAAAGAGCCGGGAGGGCAGTCCCGCAATCGATGAACTCGAACAGAGGCTTGGTATTATGAAGAGTAGGGAGGGTAGCCCTGTCCTTGAAGAACTCACGCAGCGATTGAATGCGGTCCTTAATCGTACACCGCGTGACTTCTCTCCGTCAACGTCTTTCTCGACCTCCCATCTGAATAAGGATGACCGGGAGAATAGCCCACTTGCACACCGCACCCTGGGGAGGAAGAAGTCGGCTACACCTATCGCTTCTCACCATGGGATTGATCCTGTTGATATTTTGACTGATGCAGACTCTCTCGGTGAAACGAGGACATCTACACCTCGTCAGGCAATCCATACAGATAGCCCACATCAAGACCATGTCCCCTCGTCGACGCGGCCATCCTTTGATGCGATAGAAGAGATGAAAAGTCGGTTCATGAATCAAGTCAACTCGTCACCTGTGTCGTTCACAGATTCAATCTCTTCCCGTGGTTCGCTGCCGAACTCCACCATCATGAGTTCACCGGCGGCTACCCCATCACGGATTCCCCGTATGTCCAGAATTAGTGGTTCCCCCGGACTACGACACGCTGCGAGCACATCGAGCTTGCTGTCATCCCGAATATCATGGACACCTTCTACCCCTGATCTGATTTCAGACATCTCCGATACTCTAACACAATCATCAGGCGCTTCCTCCCCGTCTGTTTTCAGCCCTCAAATACATCTCCGTGACGATTTTGGCAGCAATTTCAAAGAACATACTCCAACTGAAGATGTATCTCTTGAACGTCCTGCCTCAGGCATGGTAACCCCAAAGCATAGGGATTCTCTCAGTAAATCCTCGATACCGACTGCCACTCTCTCCTCTGGTTCTCTCTGCGCCAAGTGTGGTGGGTCATTGTTTGCAACCGGAGGAAGTGGTCGCTTCGTCACGGTTCCCGAACTCAGCGCTGGTGGACCTCCGAAAACCTATCACACAGAATGTTTCCGCTGCGTCATGTGTGATGGACCCTTCAAAGAAACAGCCAATGGACAAGCAGTCTTTGTGCGGGGGGAAGGAGGTGCTTGTCATATAGAGGTCAGTCGAGTAAATTAGACTCGAGATCCACGAGCCCTCATTTCAAAATGGATTAACTAGTGTGCGCCAACGGAGAAGATACGGACCAAATGTATAGTTGCCCCGAGCCCCATCAAGTCTGCATCCACAGAGTCAACTCTCAGTCCGCCTCTTGTACCACTTACCAACACTATCCAAACTGCACCGAAGCTTAGTACAAGGGCAAGCCATACTCAACCAATCAAGGGTTCACTCCATCACGGTAACAGTCTATATTCATCTTCCCGATACGAACGGCCACCTCCGTCGGCGCCGTCACCTTCGTCACCATCTTCTCGATTCGGTAGTTCGGCTGCTTGCCCTGGATGCGAGAAAGCGGTCTCTCCAATGGAGATGGGTGTTGTCCCTGGTCCTCAAGGGTCAAGGTGGCATGCCACTTGTTTGGTCTGTGGAGGAAGGGGCATAGGAAAGGGTAGGCGGGATAGATCGCAACCAGGATGTGGTAAAAGGTTAGATTCTGCTGCAAAGCGAGATACACAAGGCGGCGTATGGTGTAGAGAGTGTCTCGTGAGTATTCAACAATTTCCGTCCGTAATTCACACCAATTTGATCCAGCTCCTGCTTCCACTGCACATGAGAAACGCCCAAGTGGAAACAACAGTCAAACCGCTCATACCATCGTATACGGGCCGCAGTGCAGGGAGTGGGCCTTTTATTGCTCCTCAGTTGACGGGTACGACCACAATTGCACGCCAGTTCACGGGACGGGGTGGGGGGGACTCGGGTATCTTGCGGCAACTCACGGGAGGGGGGTTGAGTCCAACAAGGCAGCTCGCTGGGAGCCCGACGAAGCAATTGGGACTTGGCACACCTCGACCTAGACCAAAGAGTGTGATTGGGATGAGAAGCAGCAAATCAAATGATGAGGGGAGGGGGATGTATTTGGTGCGACAAATGACAGGAAGTGGTAGCTAACTTTGGCTGTTGCCATTGTCACACGAGGTTGCCATGTATACATTGTTTCACCGACTCCATGATGTTCAAGTTCAAAATGTTGAGATCAAGTCGTTCACACAGTCCCACTCGTCCACTCGCCCACACTCTTACCCTCTCCCAGAGGTCCTTTCCTTTCCTTTGGATGCGTACTGTCCCTGTCCCATCCACTCGCTGGTGACCATCAGATCCCAGCCGCTCATTTCGCAGCTGGCTGTGCTCATCTTAAGTTCGCAGCGGTTTGTTCGTTGCGCTCTATTCCCCGAGGGAATATTTTTCTTTCCTTTCCACTACTTTTCTTAATGGCAGACAATTCTTTGTCTGTTTGTGATCCCACAACTAGTTGGTATGGCTTCATCTACTCTCTTTCATGGAGCAACAACTGCGAGGTCAGTACATTCCTGCGCCATGGGAACCGAGACTGACAGCAATAGGTTGCGCAAGTGCTCTCGGACATCCCTTTCATATCCGTTGGGATCCTCGTATTCGGTATATCAGTATTATTTCTTGGTTTGAAAAGAATATCCTTGTGCGTACTGTGATACTGCTTCTCGTCTAATGCTTATTCCCATCCTCTCCTTCCCTGTAGATCAGCAGTCTGGGTCTTTTTTTCCGTCTTGCTAGCCTTCGTCGGCGCGGTCCTGGAGTTGGGCCAAACCCTTGCCGATGAGATGGTTATGACCACGACCTTCGCTATCAGAGTGAGGGAGGTCTTGTTCGCGTTCTCCATCGGCTTTCGTTTTCTGTTCTATTGGTCATACGTCGCAGAGCCCCCCCTAAGGGCGCGATGTGCAGCATCCACCCAAGGGGTCCAAAGATTCGAATTTCTTACCCTGGAACGCACCCTGGAACCTCACAGTGCAAGTTGGATGCGTCGGGGATTACCGGGAAAACTGCTTGGCATTTTCTTGTTGGTAGTCATCATAATCATCACGGTTCTGCAAATTGTCTGGCGTGTGGTTCCTCGATTCCATCAATACAGCAATGTCTATGCTGCAGACGTTGCGCTGCAATTACTCGTGTCTTTCCTACTTCTCCTCAAGCTGTTGTTGAACACTGTCACTTTCGACTCTCCCAATAGTATGTTAGTGCATACGTTTAGGGAGTGTCTCGCGCCAATTTCCGGGCTCCTTGTCAGCTTCGTCCTCGGAGTAGGGGATCTTCTTTACTGTGAGTGATCATAGCCTTTCTCCTTCAGGTGATCTCACCCCTTCCGCAGTCGCATTCACTGAATCAACGGTTGGTCGCCTACTTCAAGCCTTTGAGGTCTATATTATTGTTGTGTTCGTCGTCGTCATTGCCTTGCTCAGGCATCGCAATACCCTCCTTTCCACTGCCTCATCACAAGGTAAAACACTCAGAGATATCGCGTTCACACTCCCCGAACCCCCTCGCGAATCCACATTCAGAATCACCCCGCCGCTTATCGAGACGCCACGTATGTCCATGGTCCTTGGCACCGCAACTCAAAACAAGGAGTCAAGTCGGGAGGTGCTCCGCCGTTCAGCGCGTCGTTCGCTGGACCAAGTATCATCGTGGGTGTCCTCCAGGGTCTCAAGAAATCGGCCGCATCACGAAGATGAAGAGGTTATGCTCTGGAATGCCCCGCGAGTAAAAGTGGACCCCCCGTACACCGGAAATATAGACACGGAATTGCGATCCAGCATTGTGTCGTTGACGCAAGAACGCAAAGAATGGAGAGGATTTGTACGCGATGCATCCGCCAATCACATGTCGATCACTTCTGCTTTAGATGCTCAGTCTGCAATTGCACGGTCTATGAAAGGTTCCATTCATAGTGACCAAACCATACATCCTTATCGAGCGGACGTTCCGCAACGCACGATTCCGCTTCAAGCTCGAACAAGCTCAGTTACTATTTCATCTGTTCCTCCATCAACTTCCTCTGGAGCGAACTACGTGGGAAGGACAGAGGCACCGGAAGCCTCTCCCGTATACGGCCTCGGCGGTATTCAATCGCTCGCAAGTGCTTCCGACTCGCGAATGTCGTTAGACGAGCTTCTGAGACAGCAGAACCAGCTAGACCAGAGCATAGAGGCACTCAAGTTGTTCTCCACAAGGACGTCCATCAATTCCTCGTCTTTTAATTCTGTCTTGAGCCCCGAAGGCGCGCAATTAACTCGTTCACCTTCCACTGGCCAAAGAACTGTTTGTTCTGACGTTTCTTTGAGTAGCTTTCCCGTTCCTCCTTGGTTAACAACCCCTGTTGCATCACACCCTTCACCCCCCTGGTCGTCCATGAAGCGTATTCAAGGGGATAGACGTGTTCGCCTTGCTGCTGCTCGGCCAACTCCGGTTCAAGACACATATGCTCTAGTCCCCCCAAAGAGTTTAGCGTCTCTTGTTGACATCCCAAGCTCCCCACATTCCGATAGCATTCCACACTCTCCCTTAGGGGAAGAGAACGAATCTCTTCCTTCAAAAGCCGGAAAGTCTTCTCTTTCTGACTCTGGGGGGATGCGATACAACGTGACTTCGTTTATTGGCGGTAGGCTGTTCGCCGGTTCTAGTGGTAGCCTTTCTAACATCTTTAAAGGTCTAGCGACTCCCGGTGAACCTAGACAAGAAAGCCGAGAGAGGTCGTGACCAAGCTTTCGCCGCTCGCTCGTTCCGCAAGATTGTCCCAAGGAGATGCCGTAGATGAGCCTGCGCACGTCACGCAACATCGGGTTGACGACCGGACATATCACTCTCTGACGATCGCCCTTTCCGCACAAACGCCTGTGACGGACGATGCTGAGAGAGGTACGTCGATACCACCAACCAGACCTCAACCTATACGAGAGACGGGCTCACGTATGACCGTGTCGGCAGAGGGAGCTGATCGAGCTCAGAGGACGTTCGTACGGCCAAGACCCCCACCACTTGCTCTACATTCATATGACACACCGCGGGTACAGGTGTTGGCGGATGACTAGACGGACTTATCTTTCTGTGCGTTGTACCATTTCATCGCAGTGCGGCTTGTAGTATTTGTAGTGTTGTTTCGATTTCTACTGTACATATTGCAGGGCAATCACGTGCTTTCCTTGATCGTGTGGGTAGTTGCAACATTTTTCGATCGAAATGACTGCGGGCGTTGAGCAGCATGTTGCAACTTGCGCTTTCTCTCTTACACTCCCATCATGTCCGCATTTCCTGACTACTACAGTATCCTTGGCATACAGAAATCAGCATCTTCTGAAGAGATCAGGCAAGCCTACAGGAGAGAGTCTTTGAGGTGATCAACGTCAGCCCCTCAATGACGCGCCGTCTGCTCATCTTGGTCTCGTAGGACGCATCCCGACAGATTGACAAAGGCAACTCATGCTGAGAAGAAAGCTGCCACAGAGAAATTCCAGGTAGTCCCTTGCTCTCCAGGATTAGTATCTACTCTCATAGTCAACTTATCTCTACCTCGTTTTCACCATTACTAGGCAGTTGCAGATGCATACTATGTACTCTCCGACTCTATTCGAAGGAAGGAATACGACACACTCTATTCCTCAAAATCTCAGACGGACAAGAGCGCTGACCCCAAGGCCTCATACAATTTCTTCGGCCAGTTTGCCAGTATGTTTGGCAGTCCACCCACAGACAATGCATCCCAGAACACAGGGCACAAGCAGAGGCCTGATGCTGAGAATGTCTTCGCCGATGTTTTTGACGAGGTACGCGTTCAGTTTGAAGAACATCTTTTGTGGCCGGCTGAATCTGGTCAAGCTCCTTCGCCCCGAAGTGGAACGGCACACACCGTGGTGGTCTTACCTCGGTGCTGCATGTGGTGGAGGTGAGTTAGCTGCGTATAATATGTGAATTACTCCTTCACTTCATTCACAGGTCTAGGTTTCATCGTGGCCAATGTACCAGGTCTTATGGTTGGTGCTTTTGCCGGTAACCGAATAGGTGCAATACGAGATGCCAAGGGCAAAAGTGTTGCTGCAGTATTCTCGGAACTTGGAGCAACCCAGAAAGCAGAGGTATGCCTCAATATTTATCCATCTCCCGAGACGAGACAGAATATTCGTCCAGATTCTCCGCGCACTCGCCATAAAGGTGTTGGGTTCCGCTCTGTAGCTAGGATGATATTTGAGGATACCTGAATGGTAGCTACGGCCTCCAATGCTGTATATTGCTTCACGTACAATATCTTCATGTCACAAATTCACACATGGAAGAAACAAAGTCAATTAAGTACTTGCCGTCCTTTTGTAAAACGCAACCTTGCCGCATGCCACCAACGGGTGTTGCTACTACTTCAGGTTAGCCAATGATCCTCAGGCCCCACTGACCTAAAACCGACTGGATTCCTGCCCAGAGCGAAAGACCACAAACCGCGCTTCAAGCGTACCCGTTAGTCGACGAGAAAATTCGGGGCTAGGTAAGTAAATCATGACATGCCACTCCCCATGACATCTGTCCCATTGATGTTCGTCATCGCAGTGTCTTTACGATCGAAGAAATCGAAATCGAGTGAGCATATACATTCGTGGGGTCTGTAGAGGTCCTTGATGATCTATAGGGTTCTCATTCTTGGATGTCGAAGGCGTACCACCATCCAGCTTGCCAAGTATCGTGATTAGTGAGCACGGTCCTCATAGCGTTGACCAGCAGTCTAACTCGACTCGTAGCTCGCGGGCGCAACCGTGACTCGTCTTTTTGCACTACATCCCAAGCGGATTGCATGGCAGAGCCAATTGTTGACGCCAATGAACAGCGTCCTCAGAAGAGACGCAAAAGATCGTCGTCCACTCCCGCTGCACCCAGGTCGTCTCAACTCTCCGCACAGCTACAATCACGTAGACGTTCTCAATCGAGGGTTGGTTCGCCCACAGCTGATGCAGATCGGCCATCACGAGTTTCCGCCCGACTTGCGCGCAAGATCCATCCTTTCATCAACAGTCGTAGCTCAGATATTTATATGCATCTAGCAGATCCGGATGATGCGAGAAACCTGCTGAGCGAACCGCCTGCTGGCTCTGTCATGTTGTCCACTCCAAGCGATATGGTTGGTTCACAGCCCAGGGGACGCCGAAGAAAGCTCGTCGATCTTACAGACGAGAATGCAAAAAAACTTTACATGGAGGAATGGGCTCGAATGCGTCAATCTCAAGGTACTCTTCCACTTTCAGGGATAGATGAAAATGCCTGCTTCAGTCAGATGCTTTCGCGCGATACCCGGAAAGGCGACGAGTCTGTTTCATCTATGCAGCTCGAAGCGATAACCCAGAGAAATACCCCCGACGCTGACCTCGCGAGGAACGAAGCAACGACCATCACCAACATTCCACCATCACAAGAAACTATACTCGACGTTTCCCCAAGGGGTTCTTTTTCGACTCAAATGGATTTTGAGAATGCCTTGCCCGCGGGTACGGACGCCTCGGGGAAAAAACTAGATCACAAGGGCTTGGTACTGCCTTCTGACAGCGGAACTAAGCAGCCCATTGTTCCTGGCGTAGACATGGAAATTCCATCAATATCCATTCCCGACCCCCATATGGGCGAAGCCTCTCCAAGTGATGAACTGGCTGGCATTCCAGAAATCGCATATCATCTTGACTTGCCGCAATGCTCTGGATCCTCTCAGCCAACACTCTCCGCCTTGTCTTCACGAGAGGATTCTGTTCATATCAGACATACGAAATTGACAAACTTGCCCAATGAGCAGGTAGAGGCTGTGGGCCTCAATAATCCGTCGAAGGATAGTCATCCAGTGACCTTCCCCCAGACGTCCTCCTTTGACAGCAGCAGTATTCACCTGGATTCTGACCAAGAGTTCTATATGCTCGACATCCCGGAAATCTTCACCTTACCCTGGGTACCCGTGGCCTCCCATCTTTATGTACCGCCCAGTCTCGGGAAGCTCATTTCTGGTAAGCAGCGTTCTTGTCATCTCGGAATCGACTCATCTGTTCATAATAAGGAATGAGGGAACGATTGGTGATAGATGCACGAGCTCGTCGAAGGGCGGAAGAACTGCATCAAGCAGAGTTGAGCCGGCGTGTATCAGCTGAGAAAATCATAGCAGAATTGCGGACAAAGTTGGAGGAAAGGCAGAAGGACTTGTCTACTTGCTGAACCTCAAGAAGATATGTCGTATATAAGGGGAAGATATGCCATTCTGTCGGATTCATAGATCAAACCAAACCCCCAAGATTCATGTTCTCGTATCCAAGTTACAATACATACAAGAGGGTCTTCACAGGACATATCGAAAGAGAAAAGAAAGCATTCTACATGGTAATTTATTTGCTTTGCAACCCCGAGAATGAGATTTCAGGGGGAGGAACCATAAGTTCGTGATGGTATAGACAATTTGGCTTCGGGCTGGATACAACACGATGCTTGTTATTAACGCACTATGACGAGCCAGTATTTCTTGGGTCCATGTACGAGCGCCCAATTGACGATTAGGAATAAACAAGAAAGTTGCTGACAGTGAAACTTCGTTGTGGATGGACCAGTGGTTGCCACGAGTTTACGAAGTATACTTTGCAATATGCAGTAGAACCGGCGGGTGCATGAGCATTCAATGCCACAGTTCCCCGACCTGTGATTCGTCTGCTGACGAAACATTCAATGCTCTTACTGCCTCATAGTCTCCGAGGCTGCCAGCTCCATTCCCCATTGCTAAAGTAAGGGCTGCTATTGCTTTCTCCGTGCTAGAAGCGGATGTAAAAATAGCACCAGCTGATAGATGAAAGGGTGACTGAGGTGGTGAGACCATGGGCGAGGATGAGGGGTACTCTGCGCATGAACTTGATAGAGGCACGTCCACCGTTGAAGCGAGAGAGTCGGAGGAGGAACGAGACAAGGCTGGTTTGAATGCATTGGTATGAAAAGGATTTGTAAAGTCAAAAGATGTGCTGAATGAGGTGGACAGTTCCGTTGACTGATTGCTAATGTTAGGGTGAACATGCGATGCATAGTGAGCGAAAGAGAATGGATGGAAGATGCTAGAAATGGGGGAGAGTCGACCGGATGAGTTGGTCGTGCCGTGCAACTGGAAGTTGCTATCGTCCATTGCCCCCATGCTGGACGAACGCTTTTGTCTTGAATGGAACGGTTGAGCACCGAGGGCGCTCGAAAGGATCAAGACGTCATCGTCATCGTCTGATACGCTACTCTTCCCGGTGGTACTGGTTATAGGCACGCACGGGGGATAGCGCTTTCTGCGACGCCTCTCGATGCCTCTTGCGCGAAAGTGTTGGGCGGATTTAGAGCGCGAGTCTTCGAATTCGCGCATGCGCTTGACGAACCCCTCGCCATTCTCCTGGACACTTCGCTGAAGCTCCGAGAAGGCTGCCGATCTGAGGCGGGAAAGTTCCAATTCAGAGGATTCGCATGGATCATCGTGGAGAAATGACGCTGCGGAAGAGGGGCTACGGGGATTGCGGGTGGACAGATTGCCTCCGCAGAGGGGATGACTGGGAAAAAGAAGGAAGTCTGCCGACGACGCAGGGAAGATGGGCGTATGTGGGGTAGAAGAACTGGAGCTCGCAGTACGACTGTCTGCAGAGGCGGGCGTGGAGCTCCGAGTTGCTTGAGCAGGCTGGAGAGGGTGACGACGAGGTGAGGGTACGATGACAGAATGAGGTACAAGGGGACACGTACGGAAACATCTCGACGAAGCCTTTTTCCGGTCCTCCAGATATCGAGGTGACATCGCTGCGAGTCAGGGAGCGTTGGGGAGTCGCGGTGGGACGAGTGGGCTCGCTTGTGGGCAGGTCGCCACGAAGAGGCGGGCGCTGGGGACGGCGACGGCGAGGACGCTGAGTGAGATCGGCGACGGTAGCTGAGCGCGAACGGCGACGACATCGACATCGACAGCGACAGCGTCGACGACATCGACGAGTACAAGTAATCTTGTTCGGAGCCAGACCGTGATGTGACGTGACATTCTAGTGTCACGTCACACCGCTGTTACGTACAACACATGAGAGAAGCCGTCCAGTCTACAAAACACTAGCTCATATTCCCTCTTTTCCCTCCTCGTCTCCCCATTCGCCTTTGGCTCCCCGTCCATCTGTTCCATAGTCAGCTATGCAGACAGCTTCATGCACTTACGCGCACACACCTCTCGCAGCATCCTCCTTGCTGTTGACGAGAGTCTGCGTTTCAGCAATGCGTCGTATCCGTCATACGTCGAATCCTCTCTGCTACTCAGGGACCGCAACACATTGCCAAGAGTTGATATCCTCGCGTTCGCCCATGTGTATACCCCTAGCAAATGCTCGGTAACGTTGCTCTCCCTATGAATTAGTGCTTACTGGTAGTATCGTCCCTGTGCTCTAATAAGTGCGCCAATGCATCGCATATCGTAGGCAGGACGACCAGTGCCAAGGGTTCATCCTCGCGAGGACAGTGCCGTGAGCATATCAGTAAGGCCATATCCAGCAAGTGCTCCAAACCCTCTAGATAGGTCAGCGGCTCGACACTGACCAGTGCAGAGGTGATGTACAGCGAAAAGGCAGCTAATCAACTCTGAATTCAGCCTGATATTGCACTCGATCCATCACCATGCGTACTTACATGCTAGGAAGAGGTTCACATCTCCGCTACACGTCCCGAGACGCCATATAGCCTCGTCGTCGGCAGCCACGTTGACTTTGCTGAATGGAAAGTCAATTCCGGACAAATTTGCGGTTGCGAGACATATGAGGAATGTCTCGCAAAGGAACCCCCGATCATTCAGAGGCATTTCAAGGACTCGTACCCCAACTGCTTCTATAAACTCGACAAATGCATCCAGGTCTAATGGCTGAATTCCCTTGGACATCATAACGACAAGGAATTGCATCAGTTGTGCCGCATAAATTTCCCTGGACTTTAGGAGATCATCCCGGGCCAACGTCCTGCGCCAACTCAATTGTGACATGGCAGAATGATCATTTCCTTCCGAATGCTTACGTCTTTGTCTGTATAAAACCTGGATTCGTTTAGTGTCTTATCAATTCAGAGAAAATAGGACCGTACTTTGACCAAGAGCATCAAGAAAGGAAAATTGATCATCTTCAGCAGCCGCCTTCCAAGCTTCACGAGCGCATTGTCCCCTCATAAGCACAAGGCATTCGATGATCAGCTCATTCACTGCTGGCGCCTCTATCATATGTCCCGAAGCCGAAATTGGATACTCACAAGCAAGATGTTGTTCATTCTGGGATAAGTAGCCAAAGAGAATAATCAATGCTTTACAGCATTCCTTCGAATTTTGAATTCCACATGAGTTCCGATTCATCCACTCAGAGATCAGTCGACAGCTTCCATAAAGTACACTCATCATGCCTGTTGAGAGTTGCTTGGAATGTCCGCCAGCGGAGAGCATCAAAATGTACCGAAAGAGAAGGTCCTAGAGAATGTCAGTGACATGCCCCAATATATAACATACCGTCTCACGATCATCACGCTGATCACCGCTGCTTGGTTACTCGACCTGCTATTAGTAGACATCAAATCCGAGACTTCCAATAACGCCCCCAGGCCTGCTCTGTGGTGTTGAATGTACGCCGTGGTCTGAAGCCCTGAGACGTGCTCGTTTTCAAAAAGAGAAGAAGGAACGTACAAGGCACATGATCGTGTCAGCATGTAGGCTACGGTATTCAAGCCAAATGCTCCATGTCCACTGTGGAACAATCCCCCATCGTATGATAACGCTTGTGGGAATATCAAGACGATCCAAAGGACTCAAAACGTTCGTTAATTGGGTGGCGTACCCCCCCTCATTCAGAACAAATCGCAGAAGCTGCATGGCGGCGGTCCTTGTTTGGGGACGGAAGGCAGCCGCATGCTCCGGGTTAACGGTTGAATCTTGTGCAATATCAGCGGCCTGAGATGGTCATTTAAGCATCAACTGTCATGCAAAGATCGCTCACCGCAAACAGGGAGATTGCCATTGCGCTGGTGAGACGCTCTTGTTGCACGAGATACCGTAGGCCAGGTCCCGATGCTGAACGCAGCCCGTCCACGCGAGTCACACTTCGTTTTACAAACTCTGAAAACGTAGAAAGTAACTTGTGTATGCTGTGAAAAGCGCTGTGATCTGATATCGCTCCGGTTGTGCTTTATAAGTGACTGACGTATTGTCCACACCCGCTTGTCCCGATAGTGCGGGAAAGAGAATATACCGTCCTAGCATCAACCTTACGGTCAATCGTTTTGCGGCAACTGACACGCGCTCTGACAAAAGCACAGATGGAAGCATATCCCAGTTGTCTACGTTGTGTGAGATATTATACCGATATTTCGGTAGATCACGTCCTACCTGGTAGCTGTATTGCGGCACGAAGGTTATCTTCTTCCCTCTGGGCCTTCAAGGACTCGGGAAGTGACTGGTCGGGGTGATCCCCATCAAGGCCCGCCGCTATACATGCAACGACGTCGCCAAGCTTAGCCAAAATGACGTCGACCCAGCATACAATCGCCAGGGGTGCAGAGTTCAGTTTGAAATCCCGCGTTGCGATGACACGAAAGAGTCGGCGGTACCGAAAGAGAAGGTGCAAGAATGATGGTCTGACTGTATTTGTCAGGGAAAATGAGCGAGTACAGGGGATGGGAAGAATCGGGTGACGCACGTATGCTGGCGACGTCTGGGATGAAACCGCACGAGCTGTCGGTGGCTGGTTCCCGCTGGAGCACAGCATTGAACAAGGCAAGTATCGTGCTAGCACAATCTTGAATAAGACCATGCAGCGCGGTATCCTAGACATGGGTTTACAGAGGCACTGTGTGAGATTGCGATGGCATACCCTGCGGACAAGTCGAAAGTCAAGGGTGTTGAAGGTGTTCACGGCCCAGCTGACAGTCCCCTGGCCTGTTGGAGCCTGGCTCGGTCGCGTCGCAGACAAGTTGGCGAATGCTGTCAAGCTGGAGACGGAGTCAGGAGCAAACTCGGGCTCGGGCTCTGAGTCGGTCTCACTGGTGGACATGATGGAGAAGACAAAACTTGTGGCTGCGTGCGTAAGCGCTGATACGGATCAAAGTCAAAGTCACAGCACTACGCTCTGCTTGCTCGGCGCCCATCAAGTTCACGCTTATGATCATTAGAAAATAGTACGTGTGGAGATCACAGTTCCTCTATCGATTTCAGATATGAAGTAATCTCCGTTTTACATTCGAGAAGGCCGTCGTTTCGCGAGAATATGGACTCGAACACTTCGTTGGAATCTCTCGTCTGCGTAGTGCGTTAGACAGAACAAGGTGACCCAACAAGTATAGTGTGAGCACCTCTCCATCGCAAAATTGGACAGGCTGCCATGGTTCGTCTTCCTCGGCTCTTATGGCGAGCAACATTTCTCGCCGAGCGACTGACATCCCGCCTTGAAAGCTTTTGTCGTCTCCTGATTTGCGAGCAGAGACCTGCACCTCTTTTGCCTCCGCCGCCTTCTTCTCTTTCTTCGGGGCAGTGACGACTGGGAGAACCTCGTCTGGATCTGGGGGTGCGCCATCATCACTTTCGGAGTCAGACCCCCCTCCCCTTGAATGTCGCGCCTTTCGAGACATGATGTCAAGGTAAGTCAAGGTCGGTCGAAACTGGTGTGTTTCGCTGATAGGCACAAGGTGTAATCGGCCTTGCGATTCGATCAGAAAGGAGCACACCATCCAGATACCCCTTGGGCCTCTCACCGTCTCGCACGACTCCGAGCATATAAGCACCACATTGGGGAAGGGCGTCACTCCGCAATCGGCTGTCTGTCAACCTGGGTTCTCCCCCTTCCCTTTGCTTCAATTGGTCGTCTTGATTCTTCTCGCGGTCATCCTCGCGCTGTGCAGCCCCAAGATCTTTACTTTTCTCGTGATTCCATACTTCAGGGCGTGCATCAACTGGCACATGGATCTCGATCTTGCGAGACGCGGGTTTGACGCGGGCGCGGATCCGTTTTCCACTGACGGTTGCTGACGGGGGTGCTTGGAGGGGTCGATTTAAAAGTGGGAACTGATGAATGTGCACGTTTGGGCTCAACCTGTCCGAGTAGTGGACAGGGAGGATGTTCACGAGCTCGTCATTCTCAAGTTCCATTGTAAAGATATCGTGGGAAAATAGCCGGGGTAAAATGACTCATATCAAAAAGAGCATCCGTTCAGGCGGACGTGGAACAACAGAAAAGCTCTTCTAGAAGCGCGAAGGCCCAAGATATAGATTTTCCATGCTCGTCGTCGCGGCTTTCATCGACAACGTAGGGTTCTACCGTGGTGTTCGAGAAAATGATTCAGTCGACACACGTACAGCCAAAGGCAACCCAGTCGGCGGTGCTGATGTCGCCTGCACTCCTGACCTCGACAAGAGTCATGGCTGCAAATACGACAGTGAAAGCAGTGATGACGGCAGTGTAGCATAGCTATGGTGGCATGTGAAGTCAGAACATGACCAAAGTGACCTTATTTGATATACCTCATCTCTCATGACCGCCCGGAAGAGAGACGTCCCAGGAATGTAACGGGTGAGACGGCTTACGGAAGAATGCGCTGAAGAAGTTGGTCATTTGAAGGGTGCAGCTACCTCTGGGGTAAACGGGGACCATCGATTGTAGTCGGCATTCTAATTTTCCAAGAGCGAGGAGCAGGAGTGTGTGAATGGAATTGGACGTTTCGAGTCCTGAACTGTATCTGCATTGCCCGGTGTATTTGGCTGTACATCTGAAATCCAGCATGAATGAATGCGATGCTAGGCTCTCGCGATAACGTTGAAGGCTGACGGATTCGCGGTGTTGAGGGAAAATGGTTGGTAGGTGGCCCAGCGTCGGACCAACGATTTCGAACAGAATCTACTTTTTCTTTCTAGGCTCGGTTGGTTGGCTGAGACTCTGGCCACGTCAAGTGAAAATCGAGCGCAGGTGTGGAGCCACGGACCACCGCGGGGCCGTTTGATTTCCACACCGCATACAGGACTGTTGCGAGACGTCCACAGATTTCGTGAGGATGGTAAAGGTTACCAACAGCATGCGCAAATGAAAGAGTGACTCGGTAAGCAAGAGCATGACATATACGGGAAAAAAATTCAGCTGACGGTCTAGATAACAACGCCATATTCGAGAGTAAACTCCGAAATGGGGTCCTGCATCATGGAAGCCGTGAACGTTAATCACGTCTAGGATGAGCACTACACTGCCAGCGGTGCGCAGTGCAACCAAACAGCCTGAGACAACCGATTATTATCCAAGCGCCTATCTGCTTTGACGCTCAATATGCAAGTAATCTGCAGAAGTGCTGGTAAGTCTGAAAAGTAATGCTTGGGAAGTTGAACAAACCCATAACGACAGCGACGCGCCAGTGGTGCTGGTTTATGTATGAGTGCTGGAATCACGACACGGTGCGACTTGCAGACCTGCTGAACTGGGCGACAATAATGGGAATGATGGCGATGAGCCCCAGAAGGTGGCTAAGGAAATGGGAGTAAAGAAGAGCTTTCTTTTTTACTTTAACCCCTCCAAAGGTAGATTTCTGTCTTGTAGGCATTGCGGAAAAAGATGGTCAAGTGACACGAGGAATATGTATGATATTGAGCCTGAGGAAACCATGGAGGGTGGGACGGGAAGAGAGCCGTCAGCAAGGGCATAGTGAAACGAAAGAATCAAGAAAAGTTTAGGAAATTGAATGGTGACTAAAGTGATTGAGACAGTCTAGTTGGCTCACCGACAAAGCAAGCAACACTGTCAGCACTTCCTATGCCATCCCAGCCCGACACGGCTTCATTGCCAGAAAAGAAACCATTGTACGAGGCCAGCACACAGTTCAAGAGCTGGCGATTTTCACCAGAACGGTTGGCTGTTGTTCGCGGGACCTTGAATTCTGCTGCCGTCGCAGCAATCAGGAATGCATTCGAGGCCGACGAGGTATCTCTGTGTCAACGCACACCACGCAATCGTACCAACTGAATCGTGCAGCCCGGGTCTTCAGCCAATGTCTCCTTTCTTGATGCTCAGGAGGAACACCTCCTCGTCAAATTGTACATTACCAAGGTTCCCCAACTATGTGGGCACTTCCGGTTCCCTGAGGAGGTCGAGGCCACCGCAATATCCTATCTCAAACGCTTCTATCTCAGCAACACTGTCATGGACTGGCATCCCAAGAATGTCATGTACGTTTGTCTGTGGTGTTATTTTTCCTCTCACTACTGACGAGGCGACTGCATCCAGGCTGACAGCGTTATTTTTGGCGACCAAGACGACGAACAACCCTATATCTCTGGACTCATACACGTCCAACATCCCTCGAACATCCCCTTCCGACGTTCTTGACCTCGAGTTCCTCGTCGCTCAAAGCTTGAGTTTCGATTTTGCAGTATGGCACTCCCATCGTGCATTATGGGGCCTTTGGCTTGACCTCCAGGTGCGACGCCCACCAGTCGTCCACTTTTCAGCTCATACCCTTCCAGTCATTGTCAGATGTCACGGAGGACCGGACGTCACGGGACGTGTACGAGACAGCGCTCAAGCACGTCCGTACCTCACGTTTCACTGATGCCGAACTCATCTACGCGCCATCCCAAATAGCATTCGCAGCGCTGTTGCTCGCTTCACCATTTCTTGCCCAGAAATGGCTCGACTCCAAATTACCAGGGGTTGGCGAGACATCGCCAGAAACACTTCAGAATGCTGTCAACGCGATTAAGATCCTGATTACGCACACAGGACATCCACCCGACGTTGAAGCGGTCCGGGAAGTTGATCGTAGGCTCAAACTATGCAAAAATCCTGAAAAGGTGGTTGGAAGCAAGGCGTATCTCGCTCGGAAAGCGGAAGAAGAACGTAAAGCAGAGGCGAAACGCAATAAAAAGGCTGAGGATGTACGCCGTGCCCTGGAAGGCGACGATCCTTTTGGTAGTGCACTCAACGAGGGACAACGTCCACAGCGTACGGGGGAACTCGATGATGACGATGATTGACAACAATGTTAGTGACCATGTTTCGTGTGGCTGTCTTTGTATGCTCGCTTTGTCCATCAAACGACTTTCATGATTCATGAATCTGGTACATTTCACAAAGAATACAAGGTTGGCTAAGGAAATGTTGCCCACAGATTGGGATTAAAGTACCATCCCAAGCGACAGCTGATGTTCGAAAGGGAGGACGAAAGGGGTGGCATAATGTTGGCTACATATTGACCTTGCAGACCATGGCCACCAGGGCTGGATCAGCGAGGCTTCGATAGAGCCGAGACTAGTTAAAGTGGGGCGAAAGCCATCGTTCCCGCGTGAGTAGTCTATCACGTTCAAGGGTGTTAGCGCGTCTCGATAATTCTTACCCCCGAGAGTTGGTCCCGAGAAGAAAAAAGGTTGCCAACGATAGTTGAACTGAGCCAATAATGGATACAAGGAATACGACTGTGCATTTTGCATGATATGGGTACTGGGTAGCCGTTCAGAAACCTGTGGGATGGGGGTAAGGAGGAAGCTGGGTGTAGAGATTGCAGACTGACAGCATTGGCAATCAAACGGACAAAGAGGGGTGTCTGAACAAGATGGATTGAGAACAGAGTGAGGAGGGATTGGGTGAGATGGTGACCTCCGCCTGTGGTAGAGATACCTAGCTCGTCCTCCTTGTAGATATTGTAGCCATCGACTGTTTTGTGACCTGGGGGCAATTGGCATGATGGGAGATAAAGAAAGGGAGGGACGAACGAGGGGCGGATCCCCTGGAATCTTTGAAACGGTCGTTGTCCGCGTTTGTGTGCTTTTTTTCTCGATGTCGTTTTTTTTGGAGCTGTTTTTTGGACGGGTCGAGGATGGGTTCTGGACGGTGGGACTTTGTAGGGATCTTTTGTTGTTCAGAGGGCGAAGTTTTTAATTTTTTCTTTGGAGGTGCGGCGAATATGTCGTCGATTTCTGAGTGGGGCATGCTCGCGTGCGCGGGAGAGTTTGGGCGCGTGAGACAACCACAACGACGACGACCATGCTGTGAGTGTTCTCCTCCTCGTCCCCGTCCCCCACAGCTCACTCCACAACGCAGGCCCCAGCAGCCACGAAACCAGACCCCGCAGAACGCGAGCGCACCGCCCTTTCCAACCTTCACCGAACCCTTGTTCAATCTCGACTCCAATGCCGCCGCAAAACAGATGGCCGCCCTCAACGTTGTCAACATGCAGCGTCAGCTCACAAACGCTTACCCGCGTCCCCCCGCGCCGTCTCCGTCTCAGATCCCGCTGGGCGGAACAACTCCGGCATCATTTCTCGGCGGAATCTCTTCCCCTTATAACCAGTCAAGCGCGCTCCAACCCGCCATTCTCGACGCTCCCGCCGCCATGCAATTCTCCCCCCATTCCACACTTCAACCCGCCTTCCTTCCCGTTCACACCCTCCAACCTAACCCTGCATCACTCGAACCATCTTCCAACGTCCCACCCCGGCATCCCCCGAACGTGGCAATGATCAGGAACAAACAGCGCAATTTCTTGGTCGGCCTCGCCAATGTTCATCTCAACAGAGGCACTCCCCTCCCATCAGCCTTGACCACCGTTCCATGTCCTCCCAACTACGACCTCGCATCCTCACAATGGAAAAACCTGGAATGCTCCTCTGAAGTCGGCGCATTTCGTTTAGCGGGAAAGGACGTTGACTTATTCAAACTATGGGGCATCGTATGGCAGCTCGGTGGCGGCCAAAAGGTATCTTTATCAATGTCGTACATCATCCGCCGTAACTTGATCATCATCCACACAATTATCTAGGTAACGCAACAGAACGCGTGGTCACAGCTTCTCCCGCACTTCGACCTTCCTGAATATCACCCGGCCCCTATGCCCATTGGACAACGCGCAACCTCCGCCATCTTGGCTCATTACTACAATGCCATCATCCAGCCTTTCGAAGAGGTTTATCGTCGCAACGTCCAGGACACCAATCGCAAGGCAATGATGACGACGGGCCGTCCCCCCGGCGCACCCGTGGCCCCAAACAATCCTCCCCAAACACCAAGTTCAGCACTCCCAGGCCCGTCTTCTCAACTATCCGGTTCTGTTAACAACATGATGGGATTGCTGAACCAGTCCGTATCAGGCGGGCAAAGCACGTCGGTCTCGATCACCGGTAGCCCCACTGCCCCTGCATCACAAATATTACCACAGAGTCCCCACCCACAGCATGGAGTACCTCACACATCCCTCTCAGGAACACATGGATTCTCGGACTCTTTAGCCGGCCACTCGTTGGTGCCCCCGTTGAGCAGCAGCAGCACCGGAGCCCTTACTAGCTCTGCAGGCAATGAGCACCACGAGCAAGATGCTCCGGGAATGAAACGAAGGCTCGAGTCCGAGGAATTCGATGGAAAGCGTGCAAAGTTGAAGATGGGTGAGTTTAATTCATAACGTTTGATGTACGTAATCAGTGACATTGAGCGGCCGATAATAAGGTGGGACAGAATTGCCAGACGTCGTCAGTGCTTTCTATTCCCCTTTCTCTGAGTCCTCTATAACCACCATCACAGTTGTCCTCCATGTCAGCGTCGGTGGACAGGTCGCTCCCCCCAAACCCAACAACCTCGGTAGCACCTTCCGTCTCGTCTCGTCCGCGTTCTCAGCTCACAAGGACCAAAATCGAGTACATTCCGCTAGCGCGTGAAGTGGACACCTATGGAGGACGTGACCTTAATACATTAGAAGACGAGTACCTTCGTGCTCAACGTCGCCCCATGCGGGATATCAACGAATGGGGAACCGTGGACATTGAAGCGCTCACGATGTCCATCCGCTGTCGGCTAACGGTCGAGTTATCATATGCTTTGACCACGCTCACCCTTCTTTCGACGATGAAAGGCCCCACGCCCGGTTCGGGCTTTCCCATTGCGCAGTGTACTGATCTATTGGAGGAAGTATTGGATCTATTGGAGGAAGAAGCATTCGATGGGGTTGCTGATACGCCCCATTATTGCCTGACAGAGGATACCCATATACCTCGCCATCGTGAACTCGTGACCCTCGCTCTCGAAACTGAGTCGCTGCCATTTGCGGGATTGAAATGCGGGCAGAACTTTGGGAAGACAGGTCATGGCCACCGGCATCGTTCAAGTCAAGTCATTCTTGCTGTGACGAATATCATTCGGAATTTGTCTGTCATTCCAGACAACATGCAGTTCATGGCAAGGCACGACCGGACGCTGGAGTTGGTATTGCGGGTTTGCGGAGTCATTGTCCCGCAGGAGGGCGGTCCACCGAGACCAACATCACCTGCTCTCTCTATTCCTGACGTCATCAACGTCCGCAGGGATGTTCTCAATATTCTGTCCAATCTCTCAGTCTTGATCTCTTTCCCCCAACCCACTTCCCCCTCCGACTCCACTACCCGCATCTGCACCCGGATATTTGAACTCGTTGCATCCATCCTCATCGAACCGGCAGATGCAATACCTCCAACGCAAATGCTGAAGCTCAGTGGCATCCCTTTTCACAACTGCAAGCCACCGTCTCTTTCAGATGTGGCCCTCGATGTCTTCACGCACATTGCCCACCTGGATCACAATCGGAAAATATTTTCTGCAGTCATCCCACAGCAGTGGTTGTGGCGTCTGCTGGAGACTCTCGTCTATCGCCTGCCAGTAAGCGATGCCGATTTCGCATTTCTCTCACGAGAATCGTGGCTGTCATACCTTGAGAAAGTGACAATGGCGATATACGCCATCGCGTTCCTATCCCCTCCAGAATTAAAGAAAAAAGTAAAGTCGGATCGGTCGCTCCACTTCTCGCAGATTATGCTGCGCATGGCTCAGAGGTTTGCCGCAACCAGTGCTTCCCCAGAGGCTCGGCAGTGGTTCTTGAGCACTGCGCGCAGAGCAATCGAAGCAATGAAGGCCGTCGATGATGGTGAGGATGCCTTCAACACCTCTCAAGCCACTCAACCGACACTTGCGTTCGGGATGGGCTTTGGGGAGTCGGGAGAAACCAAGGTGGAGAAGGGGATGGGGATGCTTGCTGGTCGTCGGGATGCGGCATGGGAATTGCTCACGCAGAGAGATCTGGATCAAACGATGTTCGCCGAGTTGGAGAGTCTGATGAGAGTAGAATGAGGGTCCCGTATGTTTCTTTGATTTTAATGCCATGTATCTTTCCTCGTGCTTGATTTGAGCACGGCAACGTTGTGGCGATCCACACAGCGCAAACCGTTGGTGATATGATCTGATACACGACCACAACTACGACCAACATCAGCGGTGTATTCCAGCATTAGCTTGAGAGGCGTTTGGCTCACATGCCTGCTGATACTGCCCCCCCTCCCCGGTACTCTCAGCATGGCCCTGGCGATGTCCTGAGCAGTGACTGCCAATCGGACGTGTCCGGTCTCCAGCTACTCATCGTACCAGCCCTAGACGGCATAAACTTCCAGAAGGGCTATGTCGGCGCCGAAGGGGAACACGCAGCAATGGAGGGAGAAGTGCACCTCAAGGATGCCCAACCCGGCGCATGGAAGAAACTGTCAGTCCCTCCAATTCCTCCTTGGTGACGACCTGACCGAACTGGGCGAAAGGTCCGTGTCTTTGCGAACGACAGAGTCTGTACACGGACGGGAAATTGACCTCTGCGTTTCTGAGATGGACGTGGCTTCATTCACGTCTGACGAAGCTATCCCGACCTCCTTCCCATTCGCCATACCACTCATGTCAGACGTGCCGCAATGTGTCCACACCTTACGCTCCTCAGTGATGCACGTGCTAAGTGCGACACTGCACCCAGCGGATCCAACCCTCCCCCCTATGTCGAGAGAACTGTTGGTACACACAAGGCGTTATACTTCGCACACGCATACCGTTTCGATCTCACCTGAGAAGCACGTCATGCATCATCCGGTGCGCGTGGAGGCAGAGATTCCAAAGTCAACTTTCATTGCGGGGGAACCAATCCCTGTCTATGTTACTCTGCCGCCTCCACCTCGCCAGGTTGTCCTGGAAGGCGGACTCAGGCTTCGTAATGTCAAGATAGAGCTCCTCCGCGTAGTCGAGGTCAAGGGTTTCGATGAGCTGGAGCGCGAGTTACGGAGTCCTTCCCAGGAAATTATGGGACCACCAGCAGATGAAATCAACGATTCCCCGCTTGAGGGTCCTTCATCTGCAGCATTTGCTTCAGCTGTGGAGAAACCAAGTGATCCCTCGTCAGGCTCTCCCTCACCTTTCACTGCCGCATATACGACAGTCATATCTCGTTCTGGGGCATCTTGTAGGTTTCATACCTCGCATCCAGTTCGACTACGCTTCGTTCTACATCAAACTTCGCCATCTGCTTCCCCACCCGATCGTCCACGGTCTCTAGCCGAAGGGGATTACGCCTACGTGGAAGATGACCCCCAATGTGTCTCCATCACACAAACAACACTTCTGCATAATGTATCATTCTTATTAAATGTCCACACTTCCTTTGTCGACATCGCGAGCAGGACGGAGACACTGTACACGATTCCGATTCCTGTCAACATTATCCCACCCCCCGCCCCACTACCCGAGGTTGAAGAATGGGTAGATACTGCGTACCAAAAGAAGCATGATCGTCCACCACTTAGGACCGTGCGACAAGAAGACACAGAAATTTCCGCTCCTTTGTATCACGAAGGAGAGGCTGGTCCAAGCTACACACAACATGGAGCTCCTCCTCCATTCGAAGACAGAGATGTTCCTCCACCCCCCTTTTTTCCATCAGAAGCATCCACGTCTACTGGTCTACCTACGTTCCAGGAATCGGAGAACGAGATATATATTCCTACCAACACAGAAGAACATTTTGCGACCCCTATGGCAGGGACAATCATAGTCGGCGAAGGGGTTATCTTTGGCTTTTCCTCTTCCCAACAGTTCGATGGCCACACTGACCCGCTACATCGGACATCGACACCCCCACCTTCGGTTGAAGAGGCGGTACAAGACCCTGAGGTGATTGAGTTTGTCGATCTTACTCAACCGCGTCGGGTCTTGGGACTGATTGTAGAAGAGCAATCACCACCCCCGCCCCCGCCTCTAGACGATCCATCCGACCCACCACCTTCCATAGACTCCGTGTTTAGATCCCCGACGTCGTCTGGCTCTGTTCAAACCCATCCTTCCACAGGCATACCGCATCATTCGTTCACTCATGATCGCCACTCAATAGCACAAGCTGGTGAAGTCATGGATCAAGGATCGGCCCATGTACCGGCGCCCCCACCCTATCTGACGCCTAATGACCAAGAACAGGTTGCGCGGCCTCCACCTTATGTGGACTTTGTTCCCCCACATAATAATGATCATCGATGAAACGTGTCGTATACCAATTAGGTGGCCTGTGTCGCTGTTTGGACGAGCAGTAACCGAGGCCACGGTTGAGTTTACTGTTCAATCACCGACTAGAATTAAAGAAGCAATTACAAGGAGGTTTGAAGGCGTAGTCATATATGTCAAAGGTTCATGTGATGGCATGGGATAAAGGACAAGATGGTAATTCTCCAGAATAATAACAGATGAATAGCTCAACAATTGCAATTATTTTTGCCTTTCGTTTGGTTTTCCTCCAAGTTAACGGCGCCTTCTTGTCGTGAAGTACCCGCTCGACCACCTGTAACACCATTTCTGCCAGCACCACGGTTAGAAGCCAAGATGTGCTCGATTGGTATTTTCTTGGCTGGATATGATCTAGTCAAGCACAGGCGGAAAGTCGGGGAAAGGAGGCGGACCAATTTCCGTGAAAATCTCTACGATACCCTCTCCGGTCTTGGCACTGGTCTCGAAGAAAAGCAAGCCAGCCTCTGTGGCGTAGGCCTGAGCTTCCTCCCGGGGAACTTGCCGTAGCGATTCCTCGCCGCCCCCGGGGCTGGGAGTCTCTCCTGGGGTTGCGGTGGCATCGTCTGCCTCGTCCTCAGACTCAGATGTAGGGGTTACACCTGAGAGAGAAGTAGATGGTTGAACCAAGTCAACTTTGTTCCCAGCAAGTGCGATCACGATGTTGGGGTTGGCTTGTCTTTGCAACTCCTTGACCCACGACTTTGCTTTCTCGAGACTGGAAGCTTTCGTGACGTCATAGACAACGACGGCAGCTTGAGCATTGCGATAGTACATGGGCTGTGAGATGGAGATTCAGGTAGGGAAGATAAAACGGGAGTGGCCGGACTGACAGCGAGAGAATGAAAGCGCTCCTGGCCAGCAGTATCCCAAATTTCATAACGCAGTACACGATCCTCTAGACGACATTTCTGGGTCAAGAAGGCAGCACCGATAGTGGGTTCTTTGTTCGGCTGGAATTCGTTGGATACCTAGCGAGGGCGAGGAAATGGCGTGACTAGCCATGTTATGCGACCTTGAGATAGCAACTCACGAATCGAAGAACGACGGACGACTTGCCAACGGCAGCCTCGCCTGGTTGGATGAGAGGTGAGGAAAAGGTGTAACGATTTGGGCACGGACATACCGAGAAGAACGAGCTTGACTTGAACAGATTTGTCCACAGAACCTGCTGCAGCATCAGCCATGGTTGTCGAGAGAAAGTTTCTATGAAAAGTATAAACAACAAGTCACGGACGGCGACGACGACGACGACGACATAGCCTTGTCCCCTGCTGCGTTTTGCGGCTTTGTTTACACTTGTGTTCATTTTGCTTGATCTGGCACTACTCTCTCATTCAAGTTTAGATGATGGCAATGTTTAATATTGTATGCTTTGACTCTCACCTCCAATGTCGTCGCCTTTTGGTGCGTCTCTCCAGTTGCAGTTCTAATCCAAGTCTGACCCTCCAAGATATCTCCTTTCGCCCAACTCCGGAGAGCTTACCCCCACACAATGTCAGCTATCTGCAGAAACCCCTCCATTCAGCCCCAGTCAACTATCACCCCCTCGTACGTCGTCATACTTTGTAAATCACCGCCACCTCACTTTCGTCCACAGAACCCAATCGACTTTCTGTTGCGTACCGCTCTCATATACCCAGACAAGCTTGCCCTTGTCCATCCCGATGCTAACCAGCCGGCTTTCTACTCATATAGTATATGGTGATTCAGTGAATCACACACCCCTCTCAGTCTTGTTCGACTCACAGTGCTTTAGGGCTCAACGCATTCAGAATCTAGCATACGCCCTCATACAGGCAGGAATTCACCCAGGTGATCGTGTTGCAATTTTGGCTCCAAATTCGTGAGTGCCCGCAGCGCTTCCTCGGAATTCTCGACTAACCCGCCACCCCTGCAAGCCCAATGATTGCAGGTAAATGTCGCCATCATTTCCTAGCCCATATCCGTTGATCTAGGTTTGTAGACGCCCACTTTGGTGTTCTTGCCGCTCGAGCTATCCTTACCCCGATCAACACGCGCCTAACTCTTCTGGAAATTGCTTACATTCTTGAGCACAGCGAATCCAAACTCATACTTGTAGATCACGAGTACTTACATCTTATTCCAAACACCAAAGTTACTACCATCGTCTGCCACGATACCGCTAGGCTCGGGGATCCATACGAAGACTTTCTGAGCGCGGGTCGAAAATTCAGTGCTGAGAGAGGTTGGGCTGGCCTTGATGTAGAATTCAACGAAGACGCTCCTGCGGTTCTGTGTTACACGTAAGATTCCATTCCCTGACAATGGCATTACCCCGGATTTAAGCCCACTCCCAGTTCTGGTACTACTGGTAGAGTGCGCGCTCGGATGTCCGACTCCCTAGATGATCATCTGATGTTGCTTTAGCCTAAAGGGGTCATCACTACCCTGCGAGGTCTATATTCATGCCTTTAACCATCGGTTTAGTGGCTGAGTTCGAGTTTCAGGATCCTACCTTGCAGCAATAGCGAACGCTTTCGAGGCAAGGTAGGTACTCGCTCTCTCATAATCAGACAAGAATGTCAATATTTGTCCTTGAGAATCAACCGCGAGTCTTACTACCTATGGTACTGGCCCTCTCCTCCCTTTGTGCTCTGTTAAAATGATCCGTTCTATGCAGGGTTCTCCCAATGTTCCATGCTGCAGGATGGACGTTTCCTTGGGCTAATGTTTTTGCTTGTGCAACCCAAGTATGTCTTTATCGTGCGATTTCGTCTCTGATTTCTTGCCATTCACATCTCTATGTAGATCACTCTTCGACAGGTCGACTATCACCAGATTTGGAAGCATCTGCTGAACTCTGGTGTCACACATTACTGCGGTGCACCGACAGTCCAGGTCTGTTTCTCTATCAACAAGTCACCACCACCAGCAACGGACCTCAACTAGATTGGAATCGTCAATGATGCCTCTAAGCAACCTTTACAGCAACCTGTTTTTGCCATCGTCGCTGGGTCCGCACCGACTGCTCAGTTGATCGGTCAACTTGAGCAGATTGGGATCAAGCCAGTGCATGTATATGGCCTTACGTAAGTCTTCCTTTCCAATGTCTGTCTTGCTTTTCTTTAACTGGAGGTCATGTTTCAGCGAGGTACGGTATTTGGTCACTTTCCAGCGATCATGGTTTACCCTGACCACAGACTTACGGACCGTTCACGCGGTGTTACGATCAAACCTTTTGGACATCACTCTCTTTGGAAGATCGTGCAAAGTTGATGGCGCGTCAAGGGCATAGCTTTGCTACCGCTCAAAACGTCAGAGTTGTGTATCCTCCAAGGCATGAGAACGATCAAGAACTCATTGACGTCCCCAAGGATGGAAGTACGGTGGGTGAGGTCGTCACACGGGGCAACATTGTCATGCAAGAGGTGAGAGATCCCAGTTGTCAAATATCGAAACTGCAAATATCACACTGTTTGACAGTATTTCAAAGATCCAGAAGCTACCCGTAAGGCGTTCAGAGGCGGCTACTTCAACTCTGGTGACCTTGCGGTAATGCATCCCAACGGTGTTGTACAGATTATGGATAGAAGCAAAGACATCATTATCTCTGGCGGAGAGGTGAGTGCAAAGGCGTCGATTTGTATCAATGATGTTTATATTTAAATAGAACGCATCAAGCCTTGCCATAGAACTGGGTAAGGCGCACTTCCTACCATATCGTTATTCCAACTCACGGCATCAAGAACTCGCAAGCCACCCGCATGTTCTCGAGGTGTCGGTAGTTGCGAGGCCCCACCCCAAGTGGGGTGAACGGCCAATGGCTTTCGTTATCCTCCGACCAGAGTATGTTCAGACGTGGGTTGGGAATCACGCAAGATTCGAGGTGGAGTTGAAGCGCCATGCGCGCACACTCTTACCAGGATTCGCCTGTCCCGAGTGGGTCCAAGTAGTTGATAGACTTCCGGTAAACGTGTCCCATCTCGATTCATCTCGACATATACTTATGCGCACATTCGTAGAAAACATCCACTGGTAAGATCTTGAAAACTGATCTACGGAAGATAGCTGCAAAATTGTGAAGGGTGATGGTATCGTAGGTATCTGCATGTGTGATAGATATATAGTGAATGTCGATGTGAAGAAAGCGAAAGACAACTAGGAAAAGAGTGGACATGAAACCGTGCCTATGCATCAGGACAGAGTCTTAGTATCCTAAAGGCGCCGCCATTGCGTTCACATAGGTAAAGGTCATCAACGGTGCGTCCAAGAAAGATAATTTCATCAGTGAACTCTTGCTCACTGTCATTGACAACCGTGAAGTCGCCTTTGGACGGAGATTTTCCTGGGGGATAGCTCGCCTTCCGTCCCAAATAACCAGTTTTTGTCCTCGCGGACAGGGCAGTACCGCCGGTGGAAGAACTGACAGGAGTCCCTATCTTCCATACGAAAGGTCCTCGTCTGTTGACATTCGAAGGTGGAGGAAGAAAATGTGGTAAGACTGGACGTGACTCGTCTGCTGGTTTGAGTAACGCATCGCCGAGGTCCATCGCCTCCAGACCTCCTTGGCGCATTGCAACAATCACAGAACGGTCTCCCACATCAAAAGCTTCCAGCCTCTTTATGTCGCCCATTCGCGGCGCATTCAGCTTGGAGTTAGCCTCCTCATCCGCGCTCCACAGGAATCTTTCTCTAAGCACGGAACGTCCACGAGCATCAACGATAGATGTGCTATGCCCACCCCGAGAAGAAAAGAATAATGCTGGTGGACCAAAATGCCGGGGCTGAACAAGAAGAGAGATAGGTGGAAGTAGCGGTTTGGTTGTGTCAAATAACGGTGGGGAAGGTTGTATAGCTGGGAGTGGTGGGGCTGACCGGAATGGGTGAACTGGATCAACACATTGTTGTCTGAGGTCTCTGAGTAGTATATACTCAGTGTCTTCCTCTTTGCGGACAGGGAGATCGGGCGGAAGCAAGCCGTCCTTGTACCAAGCTTGCATCAAACTCGCTTTCCAAGGTCCTGGATCATCGTAAGTATAATTTTTTTTTGAAACATATCAAAAACATGACATACCATGGACAACACCTCTGGGATCACAATAGAACCACTTCGACGGAGGTGCTGGTGCTGGCATGGGTAGACCAGGCGGGTTAAATTGGATAGACGCGAGGTTTCTGCCATCCCCGTAAGTGTCCGGTTCATGCTCAGCGCGATAACCGAGGAAATCAGGATATGTTGGAGGTATGATATAGTCGTCAGCGATAGTAGCAAGAGGGATCTTTGGCGCGAATGATAACTGCTGGAACGTTGTGTAAGGTCCAACTTGGGCGGAAGCGAGGGCAACCAGTTCCTCGGCGTGCGCCAGAGCATAATCGTGTACGCCACTGCTTCCCGTTGGCGTATTGACGGGTTCGGGTAGATGGGCAGTGGAGTTGTTGCGCGAAAGTAGATCCTGCCCAGATGGTACGGTGACACCAATGCCAAGGTTGACGTTGTTGTCTTCATCTTCAGGAACTTGGGGATCGGTGTCAAAAAGGTCCGTCTGTCCGTTTCGGATCTCCCTCACCCTCCGACGAGCGGCTCTTCGTTCTGCGCGCCCGATACGGACTTCCCGCACCCTCACGGTTGCAGGTTCCAACCCGAAAACATTCTGTGAAAACACCAAAAAGACTTCCACAAGGTCATCGCCTTGCAGCTGTAGTTCGAGGGACTTAGGAGAGTCTGGAAGAATAAAAGTACGGGAGAGGCCAAGAGCTGTTCTATATGTTCCAGCGAACAGTTCCACTTTCTCTCCATTCTCTCCGCAGAGAATGGCGAGGAAACTACCACAAGATCAGAAGAGAATGATTTACAGCGCGTTCATCGTACCTTTTTTTCTGGGTCTCGACCGCTTTAATCAGAAGAGATCCCTTGGTTCCAGGGAGTTTTACATATTCGAGTTTTGGGGGTGGTGCTTGCAAAGTCAGCGGGGATTGGACAGTGTTCTTTCTTGAGTCCGTATCGACATTCTTGAGCGCGAGCGTCGGAGGTCGAACATCTGACCTGCGGGTAGTGAACGCCGTGCTGAAAATTCGCGGAAAGAGACGTTGTGGCGGTACTGACCCCAGAGTAGATGGGACAGTGGGCACAGGTGGAATCGAGCTAGTATGTGGGGGGCGGGATCCAGATGTGGACGGTCGAGGAGTAAGACCAGTCGTAGTCGCCAAGGGTCGTCTGCGGCTAGAGAGTGAACGTGCGAGAGGTCTGCCTTCACTTTCGAGTATCGTCGGAGATGGTGGTGACACAGGGGAACCCAGAGGCGTGTCGTACAAGGAAGGCGACGTTCTCATGTCTTGGGACCCGGTGGGATTGAAAATACTTCCGAGAACAGACCAACGTCGTCGCCGTCTTTCCGGCCGACTGGAGATGCTCCGACTGTGAGTAGAGAGAGCATCTGGCAAGGAAGATGTTACAGGAAAACCATCTTCGCTGGTCGCCGGAGGTGATGCATGAATCAGGATAGGCTCCTGGGGGTGAGTGGTCCCTGCGGGAGGTAACTCAGGGAGCCTGCTTTCCAACAGAGCTTGGACAAGCGTGATCCGTTCACCAGGAACGGTAGTAGTATCGTCGTCATCTTCATCGGGATCCACAGGAGAAAGCTGTCGTGGCGGTGTTTCGTGAGAGGTATGAATGGCAGTACTCTGATTAATTGCCTGCGGTGAAGATTGTAAAGCCTGACGAATGGTAAGAAAAACAGGGGACAGAGAAAGATCAACTGAACACACAGGACCTGCGTTCGCACAGGAAAGATTTAAATCAAGGTTTGATGGACGATTTCTCCGGTGGGATTGAATCGTTTGACTTCGAACTGGAAGTGCATTGGTAGTGCCATCCATGTTATCATGTTGGTCATCGCTCCTTGGAGGTGGAATAGAACTCGTTCTCTCATCTAATGCCTGACTTCCGCTTGCACCCGCCGTTAACACATCAATGGCCTCGTCATCGCTGGCTTCCAGCCAGTCAGAGTTCTTTGATACGTCTACTGCATTTGGAACGGTGGCAGTGGCCGCACTTGCTATTGAAGGGGACAACGGTGGAACGGGAGGAACAACGACCAAAGAGAGTGACGACCGCCTGGAAGGAGTTATATTTACAGAAACTGAAGATTGCTGGTTTCGTAAAGGGGGTCGGTTATCTGGCACGCTAGTGTAAGGAGGAGGCTGGCCCAGAGGGGGGAATGAAGAGAGTGATTGGATTGTTGGCGGCCGCGGCTTCTTTGGTGTAGCAGGACTAGATATTGATGGTGATCTGGAAGTAAACTTGCTGTTTTGTGGTATCTCGGCGATTGGTGGAGTTGATAATGATAATTTGCCCCGTTTTTCCGACGAATCCCGCTGGCCAATGCTCGGGTTCCCAGAACCTGCCTTCTTGGACTCTTCTCTGCGTGATCGTTCTCGTTCTCTACGAACTTCGACATCTATGCGCCACTCGACAGCTTTCTTGACTTCCTCTAAAGCGTACACTCGAACGCCATCCCTGCGGCCCGCTATAGCTACCAACACCCCACGATGTTCCATTACAACGACGTGTTTAAATGCGACCCTACGCACAAGAGTATATGGCTGAGAAGCTGGAGGCGAGACAAGAGGGAGCACATCTAAGCCTTGTGCGTGACAGAGAAGGAGATAATGTGGGGCTAAAAAGGCCCCGCTTGCAGGGGGGGAACCGAAGTGGGACGGGGAAAGGTCGGGTGTGATCGCGGATAATGAGAGGCCCAATTCATGGAGCGTGGGTGGAGGTAACGGGGGCGGAGGGGTCGGTGACCGGGCGGGAGCCGGAGAGTGTACCCTCGAACCTGTTTCGGACTGCACTGTGACAGATGTCGCTGGCATTTCTTCCTGAGTCGAGCGAGCGTTCGCCGAAGTGATGGTGTCACGACGATGGATAAGATTTGAGAAAAAGCCAGAGAGACGATTGTTAAACCGCGATGGCTAGATCAAAGTTTAACGTTGGGGAGTTTGCGAAGAGGTAAAGAGCACGTGAATTTACCTCCAGGGTTGAACGGCGTCTGGTCGAGAGATCTCTCACCGAATCCGCTGTCACGCTGGATGACTGTGTATGCAACTGGGAGGGGGGAGTTGCATGAGTGTCGGAGGACGGGGGAGATCGAGCGGTCGACGGCCGCTGAGGAGAATGGACGGCAGAAAGATGCCCTACGGGGAGGCATTGGACGGTTGCTTCAGCAGGATCCTGAGAGGTCTGCGCGGGTGACGGATGTGCGGCAGAAGGGTCGGGTCGGGATGAGTCAGTGGTGTCCAAAGCGGGCATCGAATCCTTGGAGTTTCCGAGGGCTGTCTGGTTGGAAGGGCTGGGATCATCGTCGGGTGGGGAGATATTTGAAGGTTGAGATTGGGCATGTATGGTGAGCATTATACCGGGTGAGGAGGAGGAGGAGGAGGAGGAGGAGGATGGTGCTGGCACGAGAGCGTGCACGGAGGAGGGCAGGTCGAGTGGGAGAACCGTCCTCCCCGACTCAATATTTCCCACGATTGAGATCACGTGTCATGTGACGCTGTGCCATCGGCGTGCAGGGCCGGAGTCAATATATTCTTGATTTCGGACGCGAGTTTAGCGCGTGCCCATGTTTTTCCTCCGTCTCCTTACCTCGTCCTCCGCTCATTTTTCCCGTAGATGGGCTCACACCACCCCTTCATTTACGCATCTCAGCACCGTCACACGCGATGACCTCGCTCACTTTGTAAAGATACTCCCGCCCAATGCGATCCTTTCCACCCTTCCCCCAAACTCAAACTCACCCGATGATCTCGCTCCTTACAATGTAGACTGGATGGGGAAATACTACGGACAAGCAAATACCGTCTTGCGTCCCCGCACAACACAGCAAGTCAGTGACATTGTCAAATTCTGTGCTAGTCGCCGCATTGGCATAACACCTCAAGGCGGCAACACTGGTCTCGTCGGGGGGAGCATCTCGTTGCAAAAGGAAATCGTTCTCAGCTTGGGTGCAATGAATAATGTTCGCTCGTTTGACCCTGTATCTGGCAAGTTCCCAGCCCATCTCCCGACCGAAATGCAACACTTCTTATTTCTATCCAGGTATCTTGGTCGCAGACGCGGGATGCATCCTTGAATCTCTCAGCGACCACATCGCCCCTTACAATCACATCATGCCACTTGATCTCGGCGCAAAAGGAAGGTCCGTATAAACCCCCTTGTCTTCCCTCTCTCGAACTTACTTTTGTCAAGTTGTCAGATAGGTGGGAACCTTTCTACGAATGCAGGAGGTCTCCGGCTTTTGCGGTATGGTTCGCTCCATGGCACCGTACTCGGTCTCGAAGTCGTCCTTCCAGACGGTACTGTACTCGACCAGCTATCTACTTTACGTAAGGACAACACTGGTGCGTCACCCGCGTGTTCGAAAAGACCCTCACCATCTCAGTCCTATTGCAGGCTACGACCTCAAACAGCTGTTTATCGGTGGAG
Organism: Boletus eberwhitei; assembly: GCA_038090915.1. NCBI lineage: Eukaryota > Fungi > Basidiomycota > Agaricomycetes > Boletales > Boletaceae > Boletus > Boletus eberwhitei. The sequence continues at coordinate 66,589 of JBBPNO010000038.1, forward strand.
AAGGAACGCTCGGTGTAATCACGGGTGTATCAATTCTCACCCCACCGGCGCCCCAGGCATCCAACAATATCTTCCTGGCACTGCCCCATTTTAAGAATGTCCTTCCGCTTTTCCAGACCGTGAAACGGCAACTGGGCGAAATATTGTCCGCTTTCGAGTACATCGACCGCACCGCGTATGATATGGGTCTTGACCATGGCCTTGGACCCATCCTAAATCCGGACGAAGTAGGCGATGCACAGTGTTTCGTCCTTGCTGAGACAAGCGGTGGGAACCAAGAGCACGATTTGGAGGTAAGTATATCTAACTGTATCAGCCGACCGCCAGCTGAACCCGGCGAACATGGCTATCATAGAAACTGAACAACTTACTCGAAAGTTTGATGTCAGCTGAGGAGCCCCTCATTTGCACCGGAACTCTCTCACAGTCTCCGGGTCAATTTGCCTCGCTTTGGGCACTGAGGGAAGGCTTGACGGAATGTGTGCAAAAGGAAGGGAAGCCGTACAAATATGATGTATCTGTTCCTCTTGCAGACTTTCAGAGCGTGGTGGATGCCGTCCGCGAACGTCTGATCTCAAAGGGACTTTATGGCGATCACGCAATCTCGAAGGTGATGGGGTACGGGCACGTTGGTGATGGCGAGTGTTCCTGCGACATATGGTTTGATTCATCTTACCTCGGTCCATTGCAGGGAACCTTCACTTGAATGTCATCGCTAAAGATGGATACCGTCCTGAATTGGAGGCAGCTCTCGAGCCATTCATTTATGAGCTAGTTGGTGCGTTCTGGCTTTGGCCCTGTATGAGATGGTGAAGCTAACCACGCGAACGCTACACAGCCTCGCACAAAGGTTCTGTATCCGCGGAGCATGGCATTGGATCAATGAAGACTGGCGCACTCCGATATTCGAAGAGTGATGTGAGCATAGAGTGGATGAGGAAAATCAAGCAGGTGTTTGACCCGCTCAACATTATGAATCCTGGAAAGGTGTTGCCATCCTAGATGACTGAATACCAATACTTTGAGCTATTCAGTCACGTGCCGTGGTGACTTCATCGATGAGCGCATACAGCAGCGTTGCGATTTCGACGACTCGATGACGTTAGCCTCCCAGAAAACATATATAAGCCCGACCGTGCTCGAAGTCGTCCTCAGAACTCCCCCGTTAACTATTACCACACAAACGTGTTGAATATGGCAAACCTTGGAAACGTATGTCTTACCTCGGGCATTCGAGCAACGTGAACTGACTGACAATGATGGCGCTTTATAGGTCGCTGGAGGCCACAGTACGCCCCAACCGACGTCCTGGTAGTATCGACAGCGTCTGACTGACATTTGCAGAGGCTGCGATGGCAAACCCAAACGTCTCTGAGGAGGCCAAGGAGCGTTCGAAGCAGGTGCTCGACGAAATGGAAAGCTGCGGTGAGCTGCCCGAGCGTGGCGATGAGGGCAAGAATGCGGGTAATGTTATCGGCGGTCACAAGGTTTGCGCACCCTTTACCAGAGTCTCGCTTTGATCTCTGCTGACGTGCACACAGGCCACGTTGAAGAATCCCAACGTTTCGGAGGGTGCAAAGGAGCATTCCAGGCAAGTCTTGGAGGACATGGACGCTTGACTGGGTACGACAAAGGTTTTGTAGGATAATATCAGCGTACAGTTGGTTGTCGAGTCTATTGAAGGTTGCGTTTCATTTTACTTTCTAAGCAAGATGAAGACGGGGTCACCGAGAACGATGCCTGCCATGTGTCGAAAAGAGCCTGTGAGGGACAACAAGAGACCACCGAACGATGCGTATACGGTCCTGTACAAAGCATCAGTGCTCGGTCCAACAGACGCTAGTGCTCACCATACACAATCTCTCCTCCCCCGTCAAACTTGTACACCTGCACCGCCGCTCGTTCACCCAAGTCTGTTCTCGTCATGATGTGCTTACCTTCCCATACATCACATAGTCGTATTCCTCCTCTAGTCCTTTCATCCCTTTCCCATCGGGCCTCCAGATGTCTCTGTCCTTGTCTTCTCCCTCAGCACCATCACCTCTCCCGGATGGGATCAAGGACGAAGCAAGTGCCATAGCAAAACTTTGACCCTCGGCGAGAGGGAATAGCTCCACGTTGTAATCTAGAGTCATGTCCATGTCATGGTTTTTGGAGCGAGCATACAGCCGGGACACTGGCAGTCGGATCAGTATCTTGCGAACGATCGAATGGGTCTCTGTACCTCTGTCGAATTTCTTTCCCTCCTTGTCGATCGCACTGATAGTGAATATGTCGTCGAAGACGATGTTTGACGAGGCTGATGACATGTTTCGGTTCGAGTAGTTCAGGGTCGACAGGCGTTCGAAGCGGCAAAGTGTCAAGGGTCTGAGGGGGCTTGGCCATTCAGTACTCCTACCCTACCGGTTTGCGTCTTCCCTCGTGTCAAACAAGCATCTCCTTCGTCTACACGGGTAGATTCAACACCTCTCGTGTTCTCGGACTTCTCCAAGGTAATCAACAACAGGAAGGATAGAACGCCAGCTCTCAGACCACAAACAGTCTAACGTTCAGGATTGTGTTCACGGGCTCAGGCTGATTCAGACGAGTCTATCTGCCAGCTCATTTATGCGAAGCCGTCCCAAATTGAATTGATCTGCAAAACTGACGAAATAAACCGAGGAACACTCTTTTCTAGGTTCGCCAACAAAGAGAGCTGTGCTGCTAACCAAGTCATCCTATCGAGATCGATATTCGTGCCCCGCACACTGGGGTTGTTGCGAGCATATTCCTCTATCTACTTATTGCGCCTCCCACCCCTAGGTGGATACAATGTCAGTGTGGTTAATACTAAGACCAACAGGTGGGTACCTACACCTCCAAACGACACAATGTAGCGACAGCTTGACAATCCATAGCATCATCGCAGGACCGTTGATTTATTTCCATCTTGCCTATTCTGTGCGTGCTGCTATGGTGGATGGATGCTCACGTAAACGAAATCACAGAAACATGAGCTGTGTTGACTTCACCCAGCGAAGATAGTTTCGAGGTTGACATTTCCACCAGTATGAAGACCATATCATAATGCTGTCTGGTAGCACTGATCTTGTGATGGTCAAATCTGCGGGAAGGCGTATTTTGGAAGGGCAACGTCACTTCTCAATGTTCAACGTTCAACGACCACACACTTTCTGTTTCGTCTGCATAGGTAAGTGCTGTGTTGTAAAGTGCTGGATTCTACTGGAAGACGTGGGGGAATAGTATGGTGTACAATTGAGTCTAGAAAGCATGTAACGATGTCAAGCTGAATATCAGCCACTGACAATTTGAACGGAAAACCCCGCAATCACTATAATGCCTCTGCACCCCCACCTTGCACTCCCTTCGCTGTGACTCCAGCTACATTCCCAAGACCAGGCAGGACTACCTTCCAAGTCCCTCTGGATGTGAGTACTCTACGAACTTGATGCTCGATCAGTTCGTGCAGCTTTGGGACATCTTTGAGCATGGCTCGACTACCCATAAGAGACGTGGTCTTCAATTTAAGTGTGAACTCTGAAGGGAAAGATATTGTTATAACAGGCTCGGATGCAAAGGGAGACGGTGGTGCAATAACAACCTAAGGGTTCCATGAGTGGATGTACCATGGCCAGACGAACGCGGACTCGCCGATGACTCGAACAGATCGAGGGATATCGTGAGCGAGACAGGGAGCCGTGCAAAGGACGACATTGGGTAATTGAACAAATACGCAGTGGAAAGTGATATCGAGATGCTGTCGGCATAGGACATGTGAAACTTGACGGACTGTGGCGCGTCAGCGTCTGAGCGGGACCATGGTGCAGGATACTGACGGTTAAAGCACTCGTTTCCCTTGTACCGTCCACGAGCTGGGCGCTGGACAGCAGTGGCGCCGAGTTTCCGAGGTCCACCGCATGGACAGTAATGTGATCCTAGAATGCAAAGATACAATTGTTCAGGGAGGAAAGTGACAAACAAAAGAAAGGGGAACAAACCAGGAAACTGTGGGGGCGGATTTTATTGGCATATGCTTCTATTTGAGCCCGGGCAACCTCGTTCCCCTCGGAACCGTCTAACCCGTCTTGCAATTTTGCCCGGTAGACCTCAGCTACCTGCCCAAAAGTTTATAAGACTGCGCCACATCATGGCATGGTAGGTTGACGGACCTGCCGGGCAAGGGAGTTGAACCAATTGGCCGACTCTGCGTCCCTTGGGGGAATATCGGCTTCGGGCGGTGGTGAACGTGTTCGCGACGAATTGTGCGGCTTGGTGAACGGATGGAAATTTGGGGTTTCTGATTCGTCACTTTGCGGGAGGAAAAAAAGGTATTTGAGGACAAGGGCAAGGATGAGTAGAATGGATAACTGTCCGAGGAGCAGGCCTTGAGTAAAAGTTGGTGTCAAGGAGAAGATGTAGTTGTTACCCATGAAGGACCTACCGTAGACGAGTTTGGCTTCCGTGTTAGCCTTCACCATGGACCCCGCTCAGCCAACCATCTTCGTTGCCTGGCCCAGTGCTCCCCTCACCAGCTCTCTTATCCACGCTTCCATCGCTGGTCTTGGCTTATCGTCCTCCGTTCTGTCCGTTATCTCTTCACCACCACCATCTAGCCTCATCCAATGGGCTAGCTACGACTGCATCGACCATGCCCTCACCGCTTCTGAGCCAAACCATGTCCTTTCATCATCTTATACGATCAGAAAGGCACTCATTCGAAAGCACTTCTTGGCCCGGTGCATTCAATCATATCTCGTCAAACGCCCCCAATCATTTCTCGCAAAAGCCGTACCCCTCACTTGGGACATTGACATCGCTTACCCAGATGAGCTTGACGAAATGTGGAGCGACGAGTTATGGGACCTCGGCACCACCCTTGATGCTAACAGCGGTGACATCAAGCGATGGTTCATTCTCAAACCGGGCATGGCCGACAGAGGGATGGGCATCAGGCTTTTCGACAGCAAAGATGCCTTACACAGTATATTTCAAGAGTTCGATCGCGATCCTGACGAGGAGGAGGCAGACGAAACAACCACATCTGTCATGACATCTCAACTTAGGCATTTCGTTCTCCAGGTATCAGTAATGTCGATACCATCAGCATCCAAACTGAGCACCCATCCAGGAGTACATTTCTACTCCTTTACTCGTCGATCCAAACGAGGTCCCACTGTCGACTACGGCCCGGCCATCATGCGATCTCCGGGGTCACAAAGTTATTTTGTTTCCCTCCGTACCTTCGTCGACTTCAAATGACACTCGTCTGACAGTTTCATTTGCGGGCATACGTTGTTGCGTCAGGCGCTCTAACAGTATTCATGTACGAACGCATCCTCGCGTTGTTCTCCGCCGAACCCTACCACGTTCCCATGCGCGCCGACCTTGAGCTGACTGTTTCCCTCACTCCTCACTTGACCAACACCTCCTTGCAAATCTATCGTGGAGAAGAGAATGTGCGTCTTTTGGATGAGCTGATCGGGTGTCGTATATTGTCTGGTGGCGAGGAATCGAGAAACAATGCATTGAACACCGCAGACGTCGCAGTGATCAAACAGCAAATAGCTGATACCCTCTCAGAAACATTCAAGGCTGCGCTCGACCAACCAATACACTTCCAGGCATGATATTTCACTCCCTCCGGTCCTTTTGGATCCTCTAATTCTTGTCTACAGTCGTTACCCAACGCCTTTGAGCTCTATGGTGCCGACTTTTTGGTTTCACACGAACCCGTTGGTTTCCAGGTCAAGTTGTTGGAGATGAATTCTGAACCTGCCATTGAGCTCACGGGACCACGATTGACGTGGATCCTGGAAGACTTGTTCAAAGCCATCGGCATTGTTTGCATCCTGCCTTTTGTGCGGCGAACTAGCTATGAAGACAGTAGTGTCTCATTAAAAGTTGGGGAAACTTCCCACAATTTACGCAAGTGTCTTGACATCAAAGTTTATGCCTCTATGGCATGCTGAATGGCCTACAAGCATGATTTGCAAAAGAAGGATAGTAGAATCATTTGAATACTTGGAAGGCAACATGGTATGAATATACATGACAAGTCAGTGTTTCCTAGAGATTTGAAACACGTTCACAAAGGATTTATCAAGTCACGGGCGAAGGTCCATACCTCTTCTTGTTTTTGGTTGAATGTACCGTCGATCCCGGATCTCGCTTCCGCTTCCGTACGTCCCCGCTGGTACTTGCTGATGTAGGGTTAACGACGGTGTTATCCGGCAGATTCCGCTGTACGAAGGATGTAGATATCTCTCGATGTTTTCCAGCGACAGTCTGATTAAATGCGACACATCGAATCACGAAGCACTGAAGTTTAATGACCCCTTGCTTGTACATATTTTTGATCATCCGCATCTGGGAGGGAGGCATCACGTCTGGAAACAGTGTTGTGCATTTTGAAAGATATTCCATTTTCTGCAAATATGTCAGTCTCTGGGTAACCCCATTCCAGTACACACGCACCTCGCGGTCTAGATATTTCAAGGTCTCTGGTGCAATTGTCTTGGTACCTTGGTCTCCCACCCGTTCATATGTGCCCAGGTAACGAGATGCTTTGCATGATTTGCCTGATAAATAGCATACATCCATCTGCTTGCCAACATCGAAAGTATTGTTGAGTTTAGTCCAAGTGCCGCCGTGGGTTTTGGGGTTGTATTGAAACGTTGGTTTGACAACGAGACCTAGAGCGATCCCAGACGGAGACCAAATTACCTCATTGTAGTTGAGGAAGTAAGGTCCTTTACTGAGAAGATACTAAGAAGAATGAGCCTCTTTCCATGATCAATGCATACCAAGTGTCCATAACATCCTGTTATTCGATGCACTGAGTACCGTGAATTTAATCTCATGTGATGCCTATATACCTTACTGAGCTTGGTGTGACGAGCACGAGGGTATGATTGAATTGAAGACAACTCTGATTGACCTTCCACAGGTTCGTAGGGTATGTCTTTCAGAGAGTCTCTGAGATCGATTTCAGAAACCACTGCTATTTTTGACTGTTGTAATATCATTAATGACTTGCTATTGACAGGGTGCCGGGCTGACCTGTTCTAGTTCTTGAAGACAGTTCGAGAGCGCGACGCGAAGCTCATTCATAACCTGTGGCAATGTTACAGCGCTCTAGTACATGTCGGAGTGCAGTCGAATTTTACGAGCCTCGTTGTACTCATGAGCTTTAGCCTTCGTCCGTCTGTACTTCTCTTCAAATATTGATAGCTTTTCTTGATTCCGTGAAGCCTTCTCCTGCGCGCGAGGTCTATGTAAACCCATGGATATAATGAAAAATACACCGCCACCTTTTCGCGGATGAGATCTTCATTTTCAGCAAGCAGTCTGGCAATTTCTCCTCTCGCATGAGACATCGGCTAAAGAGGTATATTAGTCGTCCGTGGTCAAAAAGCTGCTGTAGGCGTCACCACCTCCGCATATTGCAAGGGGTCAGATAAGTCTTCCTCTGACTTCATGGAGGATACTTGTGTAAGTTCATCTTGGAGCCTGGCTATCCTTTCCTGGAGGGCAGCGTTGTCCGCTTTGAAAGAGTCGTTCTCAGCAATTAGTGCCTGTGCCCTCTCATGAGTGATCCCATTCGAAGGACCACCCGTGCACGGAGTAGTGGTGGTTCTCTGGAGGTAGAGATGGTGGCTTGAGCTCGAGGAAATTTGCAGAACTGGCCTACCCTTTCAGCTTCGCGAAGTTGGGCTCGGACGGCCTTGAGCTCTTGCGCGAACAACTTGACCATGTCTGAGGCTAGCTCTGGATCCATGATGTTGTCCATCCTTGGTACGGAGTAAGTTTGGATTTCGTGCAGAGATGATGAACCAATGCACGTGACCGAACTGCTAGTCAGTTCGTCGTGGGTGCTTCGAGTAACTTGGGAATGCAGAGTTCATCGCTACTTTTGAACGCAGAGAGCGCGACGTCCACGCCATCGCGGAAACGTTCTAAATGGGACGAAGAGGACCCCGAGGCCGAAGCAATCCAAAGGCATCAACAATCTCTTAAACGTCGCATAAAGTCTGCTCGGAGTGCCCGCGCTCATGACACCAGTCAAATGCCTGTGGACTCTTCTTCGTTTCAGCGATCTCGCCCAACCCATCCTATCACACATAGTGTCTTCGTACCCCCCAGAAATTCTCATCCGCCAATCCGGCCGTCCCGTTCCGTATACTGTTACGAGCGACTCAATCAAATAGAAGAAGGATCCTATGGTGTTGTATTTCGCGCCAGGGACAAAGAGACTGGGGACATGGTCGCCCTTAAGAGGCTCAAGCTCGACGAGGAGAAACACGGCTTCCCGATCACCGCACTTCGTGAGATCAGCGCTCTCATGGCCTGTCAGCACGAAAATGTAGTTCGAATTCGCGAAGTAGTCGTTGGTGACACATTGACACAGTGAGTTCAGCTTCCAGTCGCCTTCGAGGTTGCGATCAACACAATCCACCTGAAGAGTCTACGTAGTGATGGATTTCATCGAGCATGACCTCAAGACACTCCTGACCCTGATGCCATCCCCCTTCCTGCAATCGGAAATCAAAACTCTGATGCTGCAGCTATTATCTGCTGTTGCCCATTGTCATTCCAATTGGATTCTACACCGCGATCTGAAGACCAGTAATTTGCTCATGAACAACCGCGGGATGATTAAGGTGGCCGACTTCGGTCTCGCACGAAGATACGGTGATCCCGTTGGGGTAGGGGGTTTGACACAATTAGTGGTGACCTTGTGGTACCGGTATGTTGACGGTGTCATCTATTTTATTTTCGTCCTTTCTTACAGACGTCAACAGTGCCCCAGAAATTCTCTTGGGAGCTACCAAATATTCAACTGCCATCGACATGTGGTCTGTTGGGTGTATTTTCGCGGAGCTGCTTTTGAAAGAGCCGGTTTTTCAAGCTCAAGGAGAAGTCGAACTCCTTTCCATGATCTTCAAGCTCCTCGGCCCTCCCACGTGTTCCTCTTGGCCGGAGTACTCCAGTCTTCCCCTCTCCAAGACCATTACACTCCCTTCCCCACATGCTCACCAATTTCGCCAGCGATTCCAATACATGACAACATCGGGGATTGATCTTCTAATGTCATTTTTGACATATGATCCAGCGCAGCGAATCACTGCTGAAGAGGCTGTTCATCACCCTTATTTTAGGTCAGTTGTCGTTGTCGTCGTTTTCCTCTCACTAATAGATTACACAAAGTGAATCACCTCTCCCCAAGCACCCAGACCTTTTTGCTTCATTCCCATCTGTCGCTGCCGGAGAAAAGTGAGTAGTGAATGTTCCTCTTTTGAGACACAGCGCATGACCCTACCGGTACCCAGACGCAAGAAGCCATTTGATAGCCCCTCTGCACCCGTGCGAGCGGCAGATTATATTAAACTTGCAGAGAACGATATGTCATAGTGTGTAGCGTATGATTTATCTATTAGGGACTGCGAGTACATGTAAGAACGGCAGGTGGAGTATACAAGAACGTCCCTTGACTACAGACCACCGGTACCATCACCAATGCTATCTTCGACACTGTTCAGTAACTGTCGCATTCTCTGAAATCGTGTCCTGGTGCGGTCCATTTCACCGCACTTGTCATAGAATTCTTTCACCTCTTGTACAGTGAACCTGAATTCATTGGCTATATCATAGATTGCCTGGTCAATGCAATGAAGCGGGACCATTGCCTGTCCGTCTCCTGATGGGAATGTGATTGGTGCCGCGAAGGTATTGAAATGAGAGCTTGAACCCCTATAAGGCTCTTAAGCTTGGGCTCGACTCCACCAGAGAATACTCACATTGTTTTCGTTTTCCTTGCGGCGCGTGGTTCATCATCGTCTTCGTCATCCAATTTCCGTTTCCCCCATGGTGGAGGAGATTGGTTGCCAACTCGAATGCGCCATTCCTCGCTGTCTTCACCATCTGCCATTTCCTCTTCACCAGGGCTTTGTCGGGCATGATTTCCGGACATTGAAGCCGGTGGCTCGCTGGAGATCTGGTCGGGAGAGAACAGAATGATCGGCACGGTAGTATTTGTGTTGCCATCGATGCACCCTGCAATCTGTCTTTCTGCGTGATCCGCGTGAAGCGGCTCGTCCACTGGCTTTGTGCGCTTTTTCCTCGTACGTCTGGTTTTTTCCTCCGCTTGTCGAACGTAACCATACTGCCCTTTCTCCCCGTGCGCCGGCTTTTTCTGATCTACGATTACGGCAATCATGTTGTCCAAGCGGACCGAGTTCTTCTTGTAACGCTCCCGCCATGACTGCCATGTGTGTCGACTTACCCACGCATACTCTGGGTCGACAGCCTAGGAGGTATCAGAAGGGAATCGTTGAGCATGTCCTCGGGGCCCACCATCTCACATAGTTGTTGGTACAGACGATTACCAGTCCTACCACCCGTTTCCTTGTAAGGAATTTTGGTCGCTATCCACTGGCATAGACGTTCTTCGTCCTCTTCAGTAAATTGAGTTCGTCTGAATGTGATAAGTACCGCCTGTGATCGACTAAGGCACCGGAAACTCACTCTTCCCCGGGACGCCGGCCTCCTGGGTTCTTATATACCAGTGGCGTATAAACAAGTGCACCTTTTTCCACGCATTTCTTGACCCATAAATAAGACTCGATATACTTGTCTGGAACGCCTTGATAGGACTTGACGAGGTGCTGAAAAACTTCTGTGTTCGGGTCTGCGAGGATCACACGGGCAGACTGAGGGGATGCAGTGGGGTCTCCTCCGGAATGCTTTGGTCACCCAGTAAGGTCCCAGAATACGACAACTACGACCGCCAAACTCACCATGATGCGCTGGCTGAGTGCCGCACGCGCGTTCACATTTGCGATGCTAGGATGTATGTGCATCTTGATGGGTACTCCATTCTCGACAAAGATCTGTTTCAGCAGCATTCCTGCGATCTTGCATGCCTCGGCGTAGGTGTAGGGCACGAAATGACGTTCAGGGCGATCAGGACTGGTCCAGCAAAGGCGAAGCCGCTCCTCTTCTGGAGTGCCGGGCTGGGTTAAAACGTAGCCTTGCCTGGGCACCTTACTTTCTACGCGCCCACCCAGAGACTGGGCTGCACATCAAATTTATCGTCCAACCCGGTGCTAAGCGCGCTCACAGTGATTGTTTCGCATAACTCGGCCTGAATTTCTTCAGGGATATCCTTTTGTATAAAGAACTTGACGGCTAAACCGCTTTCGTCTTGGAAAATTGGCTAGATAATAGTTGTGAGGTCTTTAGAAACCACTGTGCCAGCATGAAGGCCCGCTCACCATAATCCCTCGCGGCTGCACAGTGGACGTGGATAGAACCCAAGGATCGGGTTAGGTTTAAGTTGGGTTTGGGTTTGAAACCACTAGGGTTAGGGTTGTCGGACCACATAATACAATGACTAATATCATTCTCCCCTGTACAATTTTACACTTTGGTGCCAACTCAAGACGCTCTCATCACTCGGAGCTCGTCCATCACGTCGTCCCGATGTACGCTTTCTGTCATCGCCCTACCATTCCAAAATCGAGTTGGTTTGTTGACCTTCACCTCAACCTCGAGTTGTGAACCTGGGGCATGTGCATGATCACCGATAGCAAGGTCTCCTGCTACGCTAGCAGATAGAATTTGGAGCTTCTGAGCGGTTCCGTGGGCGACAGCCGAAACATCTTCATGACCGACGCCAAAGAAGTTGGCTAATTTTTCTACACGCCGACTCATGTCGGCTGTCGCAGGTCGCCGGGGAAGTGACCTGGTGGAACGGAGGGAGAACGGAGAGGTTTCGCTGGAGGTCTCGATAGATAGATGGGAAGAACGCGAAAGAAGATTGTCAGAGTATGTGTCCATCGATGTCCTTTCGCGTGGAACGTCGCCATTAGGAATGTTTATTGGGGGGTTCAAGTGAGTTTCCGGAGTGGTGAATGGTGCTGGTGCTGGGTTAGGTATAGCTACCATATTTGACTGAGTGGAAGAAGTAAGAAACTGTGCAACATCTCAAGTTCTTATCTCACCATTGCTTCGGCACTGGCAATGTACTTTGTAATCGGCGGCTTAGGTGTAGTGCCAATCACGGACAATGTGGGGGTATCGCCTTGCCTCTTCAGTGATTTACTTCTCTGCAAAACTCCTGCAGAGGACACAGTGACGGATGTATCCTGCGTGAATGCCAAAGGGTCGAGACTTCTATGTTTGCGATGAAAGCCACCACGACGCGAGTGAACAGGCGAACGTGAAGTCCCGCAAGAGAGGAAAGCAGGGCTTAGTACCATTTCTGCAGGAATCTCCTCTCCCAGGTGCCTGGTCAACTTTGCAAGTCTTGCACGGTGCAGTTGTTCCGTGTGCCAGAGCGCAAGTGCTGGATCGTCTTCTTCACGCTCTTTATCTTCTCTAGCAAGTAAGACGTCGTCGGAAAATGGTGAATTATTTGTGAGGCTTCTAGATGGTATGTCTAGCAAAGGGAAGGACGTAATTAGCGTTGTCGGTGAGTGTTGCAGTGTCGAAATGTGCGAGGCAGTCGATTGAGGAATAATGGATGTCGTCGAGGGCCGAGAAGCATGACGGCTAGCCGTTCTGCAATTCGACGGCTTACTACTGCAAACCACATTCTTGTCGTCTACCGTCGCCTCAGCCACCATCTCCAGGCGACCGTCTGTGCCGAATCGTCTTGAAAAAATAATGTGGTGAAAAGCCCGTCTGAATTTTTTCACAGTGAACTTGGAACCTCCAGGGTGGTTGGAGGAGTCATTATTCTCCTGAAGACTAGTCAGGTGAAGGAATGGAGGAAGAGCAGGAGGGGGTATGGTGCGAGGAGACAAGGAACTAGCACTTTCGTATAACATGTCTCGATGTCGCGGGAAAACATCATATGGCGGCGTTCGCGAGACAGAGGGGGACATGCCAGTTGAACTCTACATGTAGTTTTTGAACTCGCGGGAATGAATCAAGCGACTGGAAAATGCTGGGATAAACATTGACATCTTGTAACCTAGAAACGCTCAAAGGTGGGAAACTGCCTCTGGTAGGTGGGTTTTTGGGTCCACGCGGCAGTATGTGGTAGTCACTAGTTCAACAAACTCGGAAGCAAACTCACCTCATTTAGAGCTCAAGCGCGGTCCCACCATTCAAATTGGACGGCAACACGTTTCAAGTGCCACCACACGATCCGAAGGCGATACTGTGGCTTGACTTCCGAGGCTCTCAGATGTATATCTGTGAACATGTTGCTTCAATCAAACGGATTAGGTCGCGAGCTTATTTTGATGACGTGATGACACAGCATTCCCATAACGGTTGTTTTGCTGTAGCGAAGGCACAGTGTAAGTGTACGTATACCGCCTTGGTAGGGTCAAATGAAATGGGTATACCGCCATAAGCCATTGATGAATACGAGCTTGTGATAATAAAAACATGCGTCCGATTCCGTCAAGTCCCGTAACCAACGTCCCCAACAGTAAAAGGTTGCTCTTTCAACGAATCGTTACCTTGAAGGTGATGGGGAGACTTGCCAGCGATGGCCGACATTTGCAAATTAGATGGTAGTTTTACCAGCGAAACGCGCTTCGCCGCTCTGGTTTTGTTCCATTCTTCGGCCTGTTCCTCTGGGAAATCGAGTGTTACGGGTAGGTTTTCATGCAAGGATGTGTCTGGCAGGGATTGATTGGTAGTGGATAATGACAAGTATGAGGTTTCGTCAGGGGACGGATAACAGCTCGCCGGGCTATCACATCCTTGTGTGGCAGGTGAATCGGTGGTGAGAGATGGCCCCCAAAGTGAGGGCGCAGTAAACGCTTCGCCCGATGACGGCCAATCAGGGCCAAAGTCCAGCGCGGAACGGAATGTTTCATAAGTGGGTGAGTCGAGGGACTGCGAGCCCGAGGGAGGAGTCTCTTCGTGAAACGAACCCTTAGGTCTGGGTTCCCGAATTGAGAATGATGACTGTGAGGTATGCTCGGAGTGGCGCTGCTGCAACGTTTCGGTTGCAGCTTGCAAAGCGAGCGAAGTTGCTTGTTTGAAATTTCTCTCCTCAATAGCGAGATCGTTGAGAAGAATGTTTCGATGACAAATGAGCTTGGTGACATCCAAGCGCATTGCCTGTATTTTCTTGGACATGGTCTGAATAGTATCCTGTAAACGATCTCGGGTGGATTTCTGGAATGGTGTCAAGATCCCAATATTTCTCGCGATGTGCATACTAGAATCGATTTGTGCATTGGCGGCGCAAATGCGATTCTCCAGATCTTCCACCCGAGTATGTATCGTATGTGATCTGGAGGCGAGACGGGGAGGTTCTGTCCCGACCGAGTATGCTTTCTCCGCGACTGAGATATCTCCGGCGCTAACGCGTGCGGCGGCCAATTCTGCTTTCACTGTATCAAACGTCTCCTTGAATTGTGACGCTCCCTCGATCTCGGGTGCGGATAGATCTGCCAATTCACTCTGGCAACCATCCGTGTCCGCAGAGTACCTACAGTGCGATCCACCATAACCAAGAGGTTCATCCATCGGTTCAGAGAGGTTACTGTGACCCCACGTCAGCATTCTTGGTTGACCGGAATTCGGAAGTTGCAAGTCATGGAGGTGTGACGTAGCTGCAGCTACTCCAGTGAGTTTGAGAGCATTTCCTGTTATTCCGAGCGGTCGCATGCGTACGCCCATGGTTTTGAAGGTGCTCGCATAGTTAATATGAGATATCCATTCATCCATCTCCTTCTGCTCAGTTGTCTGGAGGAGAATATGACGTCCATCGCGAGTGGTGAGGCGAAAAGTATTCAAGTGCTGTGGTATAGACAAGTGAGGACCAGATAAATGTAGCGCGAACTGGCTCACCTTGCTGTACGATCTGTCCAAGACTGCCAGTACATCATCCAAGGAAATAATTTCATCAGGCTTGAATAATGTTGACGATATGGGGGGTTTCCTTGGCGGATCATTCCATGAAAGTAGCGTTGATGACCATGAGAGATCACGGAAAAGAAGAAGCTGAGATCTCGTGAGAGCGACGCTATACGGTCGCCACTTGCGATTCAATGGCTTTTTCCCCCCTTCCAACAGATCATCTTTGCGATTGAGTACAGCGACTTTGGTGAACTTGATGGTCCATGTCTCAGAAGCAGGTAGCGCCTCAGGTACACCGCCAAGGCCGTTGAGAGACGGACTTGCATTACCCCCAACACTCAGGCCAAAGAATGGAGTCGTCGATCGCATGTCCGTTGATCCTATTTGTACCACGTGCCCCTTGGCAAAAGCCAGGAGGATCTCGTCATAGTCCCAAGAAGTACCCGTACCATCCCATCGAAACGGGCTCTCAAGTGAAATTTGACCTTCGACGTTAACACGGAGCTGATCCAGCAGATTCTAAAACGACACCTGAGGCAGACTGATGAGAGCGGTGCAAAGGACGCACATTCTTAATGAGATAGTAGGGATCAATCTTTGGTCTGCTCAACAATGTACCACCACTTTGTATCATTGGACTTGGAAGCCCCGATGCCGTGGAGGGTCTGGTGAGGTTTCCTTCGACGCTCCCTTCGGGATCTAAGGGGTCTTCGATAAAGATGAACGGTGCAAAAAGAATGTTGTCGTAGAAGCACTGAGGGACTGTCATGGATGCCCCACTGTGATGCTGGCATGATTCTACGTACATCAAGAACTTCAGGAATCAAGCCTGGGAGCATCGTATTCCTCATATAATCCGTCTTGGACATCTTCCGTCTGTTTGACTTGTTAAAAGCGTCGGTGTGCAACATGATCAGACTAAATGCTAAAATATATGGGTGATCTGAAAGGAGGATCATTATCATCGTCATCATTGTTAATCTGCACGTCCGGTAAGTTAAGGATGGCACACCTCTAGAAGTGAATAGGTCGGGGTTACACGAAAGATATCTATTCGCGAATGCTTCCATGACTCGATCAATTTGCTGTGTCTCCCGTGGTAGACCGATATCCATTAACAGTCTACGCAACGCAACGTCTAGGGGGTCTCCATGAAATCCAAAACGTTCGATAAATAGCTTGAGCGAATCTGTATAAATAGGTTCTCCGCTGCGGAGAGGAGTTAGAACGAACAAAGACTGCCCAGCGCAATCTTACATGGAAGCCAGGACTCCAGCGATTTCGGCCTTGGAGACGAGGGACACCAGTCTGTTAACGAAGTTCTCGGGGTCTTCGCCCACTTGTGGTTTCAGAATATCAGGTGGAATCTGTGATAGAGAAGGCCGAGGAGAGCGAGAGGTTGGAGACGACGCGAATCCATTGGAAAAGAAGGGCCTATTTTTAGTGGCCGATGATGTCGATGAGGCGAATAAATTAACAGAAAGTCGATGCAGAAGCGGTGGATTGGTTGAGGAACGAGGTCGGGGATTGGGTGAACCAGTTTTGGATCGTGGTGCGGGATTGGCAAAAAAGGGTTCACTGTTTGAAGAAGGGACAGTGGAATGATGTGATAAAGCAAAGAGAGAGCGGGAACGAAAGGGAATTGCGGAATCGGCAGTAGTTGGACGACGCGTGGGTGAACAATGTGAAGCAAGAAAACACTGATCGGCAGTCGGTGGTCGACCATTGGTCCTATCTGGAGTAACTGGGCTTTGCGGTAAACCAGAAATGTTGGTACGAGCAGTCGAAGGGCGGCGAACAGCGCGTTCTGAATGACGCCTAGAAAGTCTTGGGCCACTGGAATTGCTATGTGATCTCGCAAGCGAATCTGGAGGTTCAGTGAAGTCCACGCGGAGCGGGGAGGTGGGCTTTACTGCTGGGAGCGAGGGCGACTCGGCTGGGAAAGTGAGATGTTGCGAGGACGATGTCGAAATTTTGCGTGACCAGAACGAAGATTTTCGGACCAGGGATGTAGCGCTAGGCGAAGTTGAGGCTTGTTTCGTTGTTGAAAACAATTGTGTCACTGAGACACCTCTGGTACGCTGTTGCTCAAGACTTGACGAGGGCTTTTCTGGCCTCAACGAATACGTACTCTTACTCTTTCGCAGAACGTTGTCGGTGCTACTGTTCGGAAAGGATGAAAACGCAACAGAGTTAATCTGAGAGGGAGGGGGTATCATGGGCACGTTGTGGTAAACATCCAGGTAAAAGGTGGGCTGTGGAGGAGTCTCGGTTACATGTTGAACAGAGATAGACACCCGGGGATCATTTAGATGGGCGCTTGGTTCATGATTAGTGATGTTTGCATCGGCCTGGGGGGATGGGGTCGGGGGAAGATCTTTCTCGAGCAGCCGTCTACGTAGGGCTGTACTGCGCAGATTCGCGGTGCGTTCATCTGCATGGGGTAAACCTGCAAGGCCTTTGCGCGCTGAGGACACGGGGAATATGCGGCGTGTCCAATGTGGTAGGGAGAAGAAGTGGGGACCAGCGCCGGAGGAATTGTCGCTGCTGTCTGGCACGGGCCCAGGGCAGGTCTGCTCAGCGGGCGATGGAGCCAGTTTAAGATTCGCGGTGGAACCCGTGGTGTCAACGCGGCGTACAATGTCTGCTGAGGGGGGGTGTCTACTTCCCAAACCAAGGCCCATACCGACCATGATTCAGAGTGTAATGGTCCAGTGTGAGCACGATGCCCACTACCAAACCCGTTGGAGAGTCGTCGAGGATGGGGCAGAAACCTGCTCGCTTAACTAAGCCATTTCATCCACGCGCCACCCCCATCTTGATCGACAACCTTCTCCTTCTCGAACTCACCCATCACTTCTGCACGCAGCATTACTCAAGTCTTTATGTCCCTAGGGTTGCTTGCATACGTAGCGGCTTTTGACTAGCCGGTCACCATCCCTACTGTGATCTCTGCCCAGCCGCTCGAGATCGCTCGATCATGTCTCTAGATGTGGACTGAGATCCCAAAGGCTAAGAAGAAACCGGTCAACAACCACAGCAAAATGTTCGCCCTTCTCGTCACGCAGCAATATGACTATCGATAATGGGGACTCTGTGATTCTAAGTATATTTGTGGCATGCCTTGATAGTCCTGAATGCTGATTTTCGGGCAGTTCTTCGCAACCAAGCTTAATGCCCGTGAGACGTAGCTCTTTCTTGACCTGCATTCACCAACGAGCTCTCCAACATTGTACTTGCTCAATACATGGTCAGAGTAAGAACGCAGTGGCGGCACAAGATATGGGTTCAAGTGGATCGACTGTGTACTCATTGATCAATATACTTGCAAGCTTTTCGCGGGTTGCAACAGCTCGGGCCTTGTCCAACATTGATGTTTGTATGTTAGACCCGTAACGAACCATTAACGTCCAGCTTCCCTCGCGTGGATGGAACCCACGAATCTCAATCAGATCAGTTCTGTGTGACTGGTATCGGCATTTTATACTACAAGGCTGTTACGGTGGGAAAGAGCTGTCGAATGTCTCGGTTGGCAATCCTGAGCTGGTCCTCTATTGCCACCTGGGGTTGCATGAGAAGTGCACTGGGGGCAAGGCGGTGGGCTCACGGTGTCGGTGAGGTGCTTGTTGCGTTCGATCTCTGCGCGGAACCAGAGGAGTGTCTCTGCCCGTGTGCGTGGGTCGGGAATAGCTACGGTGCACGCTGTAAGCGCAGGGTCCAGGGAGAGATTGTAGACTCGTACAGCGCGAAGCCCTGATGGCGGAACGGTAGAGACAGAGGATGCGCTGTTGGAGGATAAAGTGTTTGAGAGAGAGCATGGCGGTTTAAATTTTATGACTACGCCGTGGCGACTTGTTTTGCTTCGCCCGCCAGCTCTGCCTCTGCCTTCTTTCCATCAAGCCCACCATGTCTTCATCTGATAATGTTCCTCTCCAACAATCATCCCCCGTCCTCGTCGTGACCGACGGTCTCGCCAATCTCGCCATCCAACCCCATGACTCTTTCCCCGTTTCTCAAGACTCCCCCCAACCTCCTCAAATTTGCCCCGACTCTCGTCCGTTCACCATGTACTCTCGCTCTCAGCTCCTCTTTCTCCACAAATCCCCATTGGTCCAACTCCCCTGCGGCATGCCAGCCCTCAAAGACTGGTTCGGGTCTGTGCTCACACCCACCTCCCCCTTCTTTCAGCGGTCTGCTTAACATGATCTCTAGGACTGAAAATGACCAGTCGAGTTCCAAAAAAGACTCTGAAACACTCCTTCCCGTCAGTAACCCGCGTGACCGACGGTGCGTAGTTTTGTCTCCCTCCGAGCTCCTCTGTTGACATTGTATGCTCAGGTTCCGTCGAGAGACGGATGATGGTGGTACGTATTTCCTTTCGCGACGCATGTGTTCTCTGACGCCATTCTCAAGGTTCTGCGAGACAATCGTTCCGCGGCGCTGCCATTACCCAGCCTTCTCAGATGGGAAATTTCAAGCACCAGTCAATTCGTGCGGCGGACCGTGACCGGGACAGAGATGGTGAGAAAGAACAAGACCGTGAAAGGGTCAAAGAAGGTCAAGAACAACTATGCAATGCGAGTACAGATCTCATTTGAGCCGCTTCGATGTATTAAATGCTATCATTCCAGTTATCTGACAAGTATGACCGCGATCGCCGTGTCCTGTCGTCCATATCGCAAATGCCAGCCAAGGATAGAGACTTGGCTCCTAAGCCCCGATTGGCTTTCTTGGGTCCATTTGGAACCTATTCTCACCAGGTCACTGTTCACTTTCAATTATTCTATTGTATGCTGATAGGCCATACAGGCCGCGTTCGAGTGCTTTTGTGATTCTGTTGAATACCTTGCTCGGCCAACAATTGCAGGTGAGTTGTGCCAGCATGTCGATCAAGAGGAGAGCCAATCTTCGTCAGATGTCCAGCGAACGTTGTCGGCTACTGTGCCATTTGGGGTAATCCCTCACGAAAATAGCATATATGGTTCAGTTGTTGAAACTTATAACGTCTTGCGTATCCCTGTGGTTGGCCAAGAAATTTTTGTGCGGGGTGTCATTGTCTTTGAAGTACAACACTCTCTGGTTATCCGACGGGGGGTGAAATTGGAGAACATTGAGAATGTATTGAGCCATGAGCAAGTATGTGCTCGTGATGAAGCTATTACTGGAATCCATTTCATGATGGTTTGTTTAGGCTTTGGGGCAGTGCTGGGGGTGGTTGGCTGAACACTTGCCTCAAGCATCTGTAGTGCCCACAGATTCCACTGCAAGTGCAGCAAAAAGACTGCTGTCTGCTGAAGATGGACTGGACCCAATGAAATGTGCAGCAATCTGTTCATCAGTGGTTGTCACTCTTTACAAGGGATTAGAAATTTTGGAAGAAAATATCCAGGATAGAACAGGCCAGTGGTTTGTCCTAAATGTTCTGGACACAGCTGATCTTCCACAGAAAACTTCACTCGCTTTTACATCCTTTCACATGGCCAAGATGTAGCTCTCCCAGAAGAATGTTCTCTATCAACAGAGAACATGGCTTTGCTACGGTTCCAGGCTCCCCCTGGTAACCCAGTGAAGCCAATGTTGAACCTTCCCAGTGCAATCAGCACACTTGATATTATCATACTACGAATTGACAGGCGCCCATCATTTCACAGTAGACCATTTGATGATGTTTACTTTCTTGAAGTTGGTGCTATTCCATCACAAACCATCCCTGAACAATCATGGACAAAGCAGCTAGAGCAGGCAGTAGACAAGGTGAGGTGCATGGGTGTAGAGGTGTCAGTATTAGGATGCTGGTAGATGTAAAATCTCTCAATTGATTTCATGGACATGTCAAAATGAGGATGATATGAGCCTTTTGAATTTTGTGTCAGTCAAGCATTGGAATTAAGCTACTGTACAATTGTCAAAGACTCGTGGATAGCCAGCATACTGTATACAGTAGGAAATGAATATCATTTGCATGAATGAACTTGCAGATATAAGACCTCATTCCAAGCTCTGATTTGGACAATGGAATGTACCTGGATTAATGCCAGTCTGTTTGATTAGAATTATAGCCCTTTTGTTGTAACACACAAGTTGACTGTGGAATGGCTTTGGGTAGCTGTGTGTGCCTCTCAAATTTGTTAATGACCTCAATAGCTACAATGAAGATGGACTCAATGAGAGGATGTGTTTCTGACTGAAAGGGCTGGTTTCCACCCCATCCTTTGAAAGTGCCTTTTTAATGATGTAAACTGCAAGAATTGATGCAACACACTAAAGTCATCACAAGCCACCATTCAGCCCTACGGTCATATCACTTTTCACTGGGGCTCACTACCGAACCCACTGGAGGGATGTCTGGCGCACGTGCGGAACAATGAGTATTGCAAGCGTACTGCTGGTCGTAGCAGTGCTAAATTTAAAGCAGCTTAGCGTTTAAGTCATGGAGTAACTAGCACAGCTTGTTGTCAATATCAATCACGACCACCTCAGTTCCGGCCTTCAATCTCTCTGCGTCTCCTCAGCAAAGTTTCGCGCTGCTCATGGGTCAGAAAATGAGATGCAGTGAATTCACCCAAACGAACCTCTGCTGCGCGTCTCTTTTCTCCGTGCTTCATTCGCTCGTAGAGTTTCCGCTTCTTGTTACTTAGCAGCATCTTACCCATGTCTTCCTCGCTTTGATTGTCAGGCTGCACCTTCTGTGCTCGCTTCCTCTGCAATCTCCGCACCTCCTTCTCGAATGTGCCGTATTCCATTCCCGCCGCCTCCGCTGCCAGTTCTGCAGTACGCAGAGACTCTGCGTCGTCAGCGTTGCTGATACCCACAGTTTCAACAACCTCGCCAACACCCTCTTCTTCCTCATTTCGCTCCGAGGCTCGTTCGTGCTCGCTGCCGGGTACCTCCTCCGCCGACGCTTCCTCCAAGTGGGACAGGCTCATAGTCGGATCGTAGGCTCCTGGTTTATCACCAAACGGAGATAAATGAGGGGGAAGTGTAGCACCTTGCGCATAGAGATCCTCAAGAAGGATCTTTCCTGCATTGATGCAGTCTACTACCCATTGCGGCTGGACATATTTTCGTCTTTGCCGCCGTTCTTTCTCCTCTGCCGACCCATTGGCCTTAGCGATCACGGGTCGGTCGATGATAACATGAGTGATCGAATCGTCTGATTCTGTGATGGGAGATCCACTTCCGGATGATGTCGGCCAACCAACTCGACCACCAAACGACCTTATCAAGAATTCGAAAACGGGTCGGGATGTTTCGCGCGACAGGAAGAATGTATACGGAGAAAATAAGGACGTGGAGGTAGAGTTGCGCGTCTCGGATAATGACTGCAGTGTGGGCAGCGATGCCGTTGCATCCGCATCAGTAGAGGGGTGGAGGACAAACGCTTCGTCGACTTCGGTGGGCACGGTAGTGAAATCCCTGGAGTCGATGTCAACATCTTCATTGACAGGTGATGGATCTGCAGTTATGGTTTTGATGGCTTGTCGAACCTCCTTTGTCGAAGCGATTTTGCCAGCATTTTCACGTTTTGGGATAGATACGATATTCTCCGTTGTCTGGACACTGAATGCACCTAGTCCAGCACCTGCTTCATCTCGAGCGGCGTCCAAAGGAGGTGGGTAGACAAGCCCGGCGTCCGTGAAGAGCTTGAAAAACACGAAGCCGAGCAGTGTTTGATAGAGTTCCAGGAATGTCAACATTACTCGGACATCAACGTCTGACGGTACCTGCGAACAAGGTTCTTAGCATGCCAGACATTGAAACGAAGCAGAGGCGCTACATTCTGCGTAAACTGATAGGGTACGAGCCAAGTGACATCCTGATCCATGACTTCCACCTGGTAATATATTCCTTTGATGGAGAGGAAGACCTTCCTGAGTGAACGCGAATGCATGACGTAGAGTTGCCATTCGGCAGCCAGACGAGAACAATTGGCGATCAACGATGGTGACACACGATCGTTGGAAGGTAGCGAGGCAAAGAGAAATATCATACAAAGCGCGTCATCGATATCTCGTACGGCGTCGATGAAGGTGGGGTATCTGATGATCGTTTGAGTCGCTCATGCTAAAATGGTGGAGGAGCGTGCTATACCTCTCCTTTATGATGTGATCGAGTCGGTAAGTTGGTTTGCTATCCTCCAGGTTCTTCGCGATACTCCATTCTCCACGGCCAAGAGCTCTGGAAATTTTTTTTGCGAACGCCTTGTGTTCTCTCAGCTTGTTTAGCACTGGCTCATGAGCAAGATATGCAATGTCCTTAGTGTAGTAAAAGGATGTTGGGGCCGTCGACTTTTTGTTGGCTTTCTTTCTGCTTCGCGGCTCACGCGGAAATATGCCTGTTCTGCGTTATGGTTGGAGGCGAGAGACGACCAAGCTACATACCTTTGAGGATGCACAACCGCCGGAAGTCGGCCAAGGAACACTGTAATTTCTTGACCGCGGCTGACCGAGTCATATAGGCCTTGGCCGCTCCAGCCTTGCCCTTTTGTTTTAAACGGCCCATGTGTGCCCGCTCTAGTTTTTCGCGACGGGCAGAGTTGTTGAGGTGAAGAGCGATATCGGGTTTGTTTGTGCAGCGTCAACACACCTTAAGCACCACCACCACCACTACCGCAAGTATGAGGTGAGCGGGACTGATGGTCCTTGAAACGTTGTACTCAGTGCTCGCATGTCAGTCAGTATGTTCATGTCCCTAAATCTGAGCTAGACGAGGCTCAGCTACGCCAGCTGGAGGAGCATGAGATCAGCCAGGGTCCCTTGTCGGTTTTGCAACAGGCCGTTCGCAACCATGCTCAGGTTCTTATCTCCCTCCGGAATAACAAAAAGTTGCTTGCGCGCGTAAAGGCATTTGACCGACACAGTAATATGGTTGGTCCCCTCTCCCCGTCTCATCCCCACTCCATCTGACCTTTGATCTCTGCCAGGTGCTCGAAAACGTAAAAGAGGCAAGATCGCTCGGTCTGTTATCATACAATTTCGTTGACTACGTCTCTAGATGTGGACTGAGATACCAAAGGGTAAGAATAAGAAACCTGTCAACAAGGACCGGTTCATCAGCAAAATGTTCCTGCGGTATGTGTTCGCCCTTGTTGTCATGCAATATTCTGATTGCCGATAGTGGGGACTCTGTTATTCTAAGTACGTTTGAGGCATACCTTGATCGTCTTGGAAGCTAATTTTCGTGCAGTTCTTCGCAACCAAGCGTAATGCTCGCGAGACGTGACTCGTTCTTGACCTGCATTCACCAACGAGCTCTCCAGCATTGTACTTGCTCAATATTCGGCTGGTGTAAGAGTGTAGGGGTGGCATAAGAGATTGGTTCAAGTGTATCGATTACACACTACTTTGAATATACTTGCATGCTTTTCGCGGGCTGCAACAGCTCGGGCCTTGTCCAACATTGTGATGCTGGTATGTTTAGACGCGTAACGAACCATTAACGTCCAGCTTCCCTCGCGTGGATGGAACCCACGAATCTTGTGTCAATCAGATCAGTTCTGTGTGACTGATATCGGCATTTATACTACAAGGCTGTGGGAAAGAGCTGTCGAATGTCTCGGTTGGCAATCCTGAGCTGGTCCTCTATTGCCACCTGGGGTTGCATGAGAAGTGCACTGGGGGCAAGGCGGTGGGCTCACGGTGTCGGTGAGGTGCTTGTTG